>OU744446.1:11567373-11699495 GCA_916610825.1 Haliclystus octoradiatus
TTATTATTATTATTATATTATTATTATTATTATTATTATTATTATTATTATATTATTATTATTATTATTATTATTATTATTATTATTATTATTATTATTATTATTATTATTATTATTATTATTATTATTATTATTATTATTATATTATTATTATTATTATTATTATTATTATTATTATTATTATTATTATTATTATTATTATTATTATTATTATTATTATTATTATTATTATTATTATTATTATTATTATTATTATTATTATTATTATTATTATTATTATTATTATTATTATTATTATTATTATTATTATTATTATTATTATTATTATTATTATTATTATTATTATTATTATTATTATTATTATTATTATTATTATTATTATTATTATTATTATTATTATTATTATTATTATTATTATTATTATTATTATTATTATTATATTATTATTATTATTATTATTATTATTATTATTATTATTATTATTATTATTATTATTATTTTATTATTATTATTATTATTATTATTATTATTATTATTATTATTTATTATTATTATTATTATTATTATTATTATTATTATTATTATTATTATTATTATTATTATTATTATTATTATTATTATTATTATTATTATTATTATTATTATTATTATTATTATTATTATTATTATTATTATTATTTATTATTATTATTATTATTATTATTATTATTATTATTATTATTATTATTATTATTATTATTATTATTATTATTATTATTATTATTATTATTATTATTATTATTATTATTATTATTATTATTATTATTATTATTATTATTATTATTATTATTATTATTATTATTATTATTATTATTATTATTATTATTATTATTTATTATTATTATTATTATTATTATTATTATTATTATTATTATTATTATTATTATTATTATTATTATTATTATTATTATTATTATTATTATTATTATTATTATTATTATTATTATTATTATTATTATTATTATTATTATTATTATTATTATTATTATTATTATTATTATTATTATTATTATTATTATTATTATTATTATTATTATTATTATTATTATTATTATTATTATTATTATTATTATTATTATTATTATTATTATTATTATTATTATTATTATTATTATTATTATTATTATTATTATTATTATTATTATTATTATTATTATTATTATTATTATTATTATTATTATTATTATTATTATTATTATTATTATTATTATTATTATTATTATTATTATTATTATTATTATTATTATTATTATTATTATTATATTATTATTATTATTATTATTATTATTATTATTATTATTATTATTATTATTATTATTATTATTATTATTATTATTATTATTATTATTATTATTATTATTATTATTATTATTATTATTATTATTATTATTATTATTATTATTATTATTATTATTATTATTATTATTATTATTATTATTATTATTATTATTATTATTATTATTATTATTATTATTATTATTATTATTATTATTATTATTATTATTATTATTTTATTATTATTATTATTATTATTATTATTATTATTATTATTATTATTATTATTATTATTATTATTATTATTATTATTATTATTATTATTATTATTATTATTATTATTATTATTATTATTATTATTATTATTATGATTATTATTATTATTATTATTATTATTATTATTATTATTATTATTATTATTATTATTATTATTATTATTATTATTATTATGATTATTATTATTATTATTATTATTATTATTATTATTATTATTATTATTATTATTATTATTATTTTTATTATTATTATTATTATTATTATTATTATTATTATTATTATTATTATTATTATTATTATTATTATTATTATTATTATTATTATTATTATTATTATTATTATTATTATTATTATTATTATTATTATTATTATTATTATTATTTATTATTATTATTATTATTATTATTATTATTATTATTATTATTATTATTATTATTATTATTATTATTATTATTATTATTATTATTATTATTATTATTATTATTATTATTATTATTATTATTATTATTATTATTATTATTATTATTATTATTATTATTATTATTATTATTATTATTATTATTATTATTATTATTATTATTATTATTATTATTATTATTATTATTATTATTATTATTATTATTATTATTATTATTATTATTATTATTATTATTATTATTATTTATTATTATTATTTTATTATTATTATTATTATTATTATTATTATTATTATTATTATTATTATTATTATTATTATTATTATTATTATTATTATTATTATTATTATTATTATTATTATTATTATTATTATTATTATTATTATTATTATTATTATTATTATTATTATTATTATTATTATTATTATTATTATTATTATTATTATTATTATTATTATTATTATTATTATTATTATTATTATTATTATTATTATTATTATTATTATTATTATTATTATTATTATTATTATTATTATTATTATTATTATTATTATTATTATTATTATTATTATTATTATTTATTATATATTATTATTATTATTATTATTATTATTATTATTATTATTATTATTATTATTATTATTATTATTATTATTATTATTATTATTATTATTATTATTATTATTATTATTATTATTATTATTATTATTATTATTATTATTATTATTATTATTATTATTATTATTATTATTATTATTATTATTATTATTATTATTATTATTATTTATTATTATTATTATTATTATTATTATTATTATTATTATTATTATTATTATTATTATTATTATTATTATTATTATTATTATTATTATTATTATTATTATTATTATTATTATTATTATTATTATTATTATTATTATTATTATTATTATTATTATTATTATTATTATTATTATTATTATTATTATTATTATTATTATTATTATTATTATTATTATTATTATTATTATTATTATTATTATTATTATTATTATTATTATTATTATTATTATTATTATTATTATTATTATTATTATTATTATTATTATTATTATTATTATTATTATTATTATTATTATTATTATTATTATTATTATTATTATTATTATTATTATTATTATTATTATTATTATTATTATTATTATTATTATTATTATTATTATTATTATTATTATTATTATTATTATTATTATTAATTATTATTATTATTATTATTATTATTATTATTATTATTATTATTATTATTATTATTATTATTATTATTATTATTATTATTATTATTATTATTATTATTATTATTATTATTATTATTATTATTATTATTATTATTATTATTATTATTATTATTATTATTATTATTATTATTATTATTATTATTATTATTATTATTATTATTATTATTATTATTATTATATTATTATTATTATTATTATTATTATTATTGTTATTGTTATTGTTATTGTTATTATTATTTTTCTTTAGACAGCATATATGACTGTTATTTCACAAATGGTTTCTGCTCATGGGATAATGATGACGCGCAACCTATACAATATATAATCAAATCATTCACAGACAGCTCAGGAACTGGTCCTCAATCTGGAGATAAAACAAGTGGTTCAGGTAAACGATAATTTCAAAATAGGGTCGACTTTGTAAACATCTTGTTATTTGTGTTAACCCCTGCAAATAAACAGTACTGCTCAATGTTTATAAACGTTAAATAGCCCAAGTTTCATGAACTTCTTATGAAAAATTCCATGAAAATTGGGCCATTTAATTTTCATGAACTGTTCATGAACTCCTAAACTGTTTTTCGCAAGGGTATGTACTGTTCCTTGAGTTTACATTATCGTTAAGTTATTAATACTATGTATCAAGATTTTTTGATGGATTTATATATAGATTTTTATAAAATAGGTATGCCTGTTTGCATGCTCAATATATATAGCAATCTAAATATTTGGCATTTATATTTTAAATGAGAGCAAGACTTCATTTAATTTAGAAACATATTAAAAAATTAGATGTTTTCCATGTTGAGCAATTCGAGTTTAGCGTATATCAACATTTTATGTCATTAATCATTATTATCTGTTTAATCCGATTTGAGAGTGATCACTCATTGAATACCAATTTGCATGAATGTAACATCGTTTTCTGTCTGCCTGCTTTATTAAAACAACACCATTTTGTGTCTACAACAGTAGTCACTAGCCATTGTGATGATATTGACAAATGAGATTATTAATAATTATAAATATTATATAATAAAATTTATGTTTATCTAATATCAGATAATATAGGGCTCTATGTCTTCATTTGACAAAGCGGTAAATAATAATAATATATGGTTAAAAAGCCAAAGAATACACATTCTTTACTGTTACTCAAGTTTCACACATTTCACTGTGATCTTCAGACAGATACATAAACCACATACCAACCATATAGAAAGCCTAACTACCAACCGTTATACATTAACATTAACATCAACTCCAACCACCCGCCAAATATACTAAAACAAATACCAACAGCTATTAATCAAAGACTATCTATGTCAAGACAATAGTATCTCCAATGTTTAAAAGGTTTTAAGACTGATGTGATAGAATAAATCCATTTTACAAATGTAAACAAAAGCTGAGAACTATCAACTTACTATGTTAGATAAAAAGATGTGCAAAATACAAAAAGGACAACGAATAAACAACTCGATTTTGCAGTACACTAAGAATTTATCAGGTCCTGGCGTGTGTAATATCTTCCTCAACCACAAGCACCTCGGCCTGATAATCATCAGTATCACGTTCAATCTTGTTCGATAATTGTTAATTGTTGTGAGCTCGTAAAAATTTGATGTAACTTATCATATTACACTATTACACATTAAAAATAGAACAAATGAAACTTTCATGTAATAATGTTGATGTTTTATGCTTGATGCTGGTGTTTCATTTTTCTATTTATTTTTGATGATAGGTGGGCAATTTGCATTTATTGAAGCCTCGTCTCCAACTGAGACAGGACAAAGTGCAGTTCTGTTCCTCGATTTGCCTGGACCACCAGGAGTCATGTGTTTTCATTTGTGGTATCTGATGTATGGTCTTGACATGGGCAGCCTAGAAATCATTATTCAGGATACTAGTGGAGATGTATCGCAAAGAAGTACTAAGTTCAAAATTGAAGGAGATCAAGGGCTAACTTGGCAATATACTGGATTTGAGTTTACAACATCAGTTAACACCAAGGTAGGCCTTTTTATTGCTTACACAGTTATGAATTTTCACATGTTGTCGATTTACACAAAATGCAGCTGAAGTAAACCTACATATGACATCAAAACATTTAATCCATACTCGGATAGGTGGATTCGGATTCAGATGTTAAATGAGGAAGAATGATGAATTTAATTTGGACGGATATAAGCGAAGATATTTAATGTAAAAAGTATTAAATTTAAGTTTAAAAATTTCCAATCATTCATCTTTTCAAAACTTGTTACAGTCGGAATGAGTTAAAATAAGAAAATTTGGTGGTATATTTCCGTCAAAATTCAATGTTCATTATTTATTTTTCAAGTTGCCACAGAAAACACAGTGTATATCCTAGACACTGAATTAAATTGACTGTTGTGCTAATGAAGTTGTGCTAATGAAGTTGTGCTACAAAGTTATGACTACAACGAATGTTAATCCGTATAAACAAAAACATTCATTCCAATCAGGGCTTGATTCAGCCTTTATCATATTTAACTGTTCACTTATATATCTATCTTACATAAACACAATATTTTATGGAACCTCAACAAGAAAGTTTACTCACAATAATAACAACCAAAGCATTCAATAATTGGAGAATAGTTAAATACTGGAGCTATGCCTATGAATTTATTTCTGTGCCTTGTTTTTTATTAACCAGATTGAAATAAAAGCAACAAAAGGTCAACAATTCACAAGTGATGTTGCCATTGATAATCTAATGGTAGAACCTGGATATTGTTTACAAGGTATGTCGTTGTATCACAGCAAAATATAAGGAGTCTTCTAGTGATCAGTAGGGTTTCATATCATTCAAAAGTATAGCAGTAAGTATTTTTAATTGAAGGAAGTAAAAAATCTAGATATAGACTTTATTATAATTTTTTATGCTATCCGTGGTGTATAATGCAAACACGGTAACAGTCATGATGTTAGCCAAGCTGTTAAAACTTTTTTGCAAATTGTTGGATTAAACCTTCATATTTAAACTATCAACAATCCTAAGTTTTTGCAATGTTATGTACATTTATATGTTAAGTCACAATCTAATGAAAATAATCCTTGTGAATTGATAATAAGGTTTGAATTTGTCCATGTCTATTAATTTTAGGAACTTCAAGTTCTGGATGGCAGGAATGGCAACAATGTTCCACGACATGCGGCCCTGGAAATCAAATACGTTCACGAACGTGCACAACAGCCGGCCCAGATTCGCTAGAATGCTTAGGATTATTAACTACAGAAACAAGGAACTGTGATATCAAACCATGTGACTGCACTGGATCAAATTGTGCTGCAAGTTGGTCCCAATGGGCTACATCAATCCCTTGTAGCCTCACTTGTGGAGGAGGTCAAATAACGTTATCAAGAGAATGCAGCGACGGTATTGTTGGTGATCCTGGTTGTGAAGGCAGCACAGTAAAAACTGAAGAATGCAACTCAAATATATGTCCAAGCTGGACTGAATGGGCAGTGTCAGTTTCTTGTAGCGTCACTTGTGGTGGTGGGAGTAGAAGACTGATCAGGGGATGTCAAAACGGAATTGTTAATGATATTGGCTGTACAGGTGATCAAGAAAAGACAGAAGTTTGCAACCAAAGCCCTTGTACTTTCTGGGCTGAATGGGCTATTACCATATCATGCACTGTTTCATGTGGCAGTGGCACTCAAATTTTAAACAGGAGATGTGAGAATGGACAAATATCTGATCCAGGATGTCCAAATATTGAATCAGAGTTTTTCAAATCTGAAACTTGTGACCTAGGTGCTTGTATTGGATGGAGTCCGTGGGTCCCGTCACTCCCTTGTAGTTCGAGTTGTGGAGGAGGTCAAGTAACGTTATCAAGACAATGCCGCAACGGTATTGTTGGTGATCCTGGTTGTGAAGGCAGCACAGTAAAAACTGAAGAATGCAACTCAAATATATGTCCAAGCTGGACTGAATGGGCAGTGTCAGTTTCTTGTAGCGTCACTTGTGGTGGTGGGAGTAGAAGACTGATCAGGGGATGTCAAAACGGAATTGTTAATGATATTGGCTGTACAGGTGATCAAGAAAAGACAGAAGTTTGCAACCAAAGCCCTTGTACTTTCTGGGCTGAATGGGCTATTACCATATCATGCACTGTTTCATGTGGCAGTGGCACTCAAATTTTAAACAGGAGATGTGAGAATGGACAAATATCTGATCCAGGATGTCCAAATATTGAATCAGAGTTTTTCAAATCTGAAACTTGTGACCTAGGTGCTTGTATTGGATGGAGTCCGTGGGTCCCGTCACTCCCTTGTAGTTTGAGTTGTGGAGGAGGTCAAATAACGTCATCCAGAGAATGCCGCAACGGTATTGTTGGTGATCCTGGTTGTGAAGGCAGCACAGTAAAAACTGAAGAATGCAGCTCAAACATATGTCCAACCTGGACTGAATGGGCAGTGTCAGTTTCTTGTAGCGTCACTTGTGGTGGTGGGAGCAGAAGACTGATAAGGGGATGTCTAAATGGAAATGTTGGTGATATTGGTTGTGATGGTTTCACAGAAAAAACTGAAGAATGCAATGGAAATATATGTCCAAGCTGGACTGAATGGGTAGTGTCAGTTTCTTGTAGCGTCACTTGTGGTGGTGGGAGTAGAAGACTGATCAGGGGATGTCAAAACGGAATTGTTAATGATATTGGCTGTACAGGTGATCAAGAAAAGACAGAAGTTTGCAACCAAAGCCCTTGTACTTTCTGGGCTGAATGGGCTATTACCATATCATGCACTGCTTCATGTGGCAGTGGCACTCAAATTTTAAACAGGAGATGTGAGAATGGACAAATATCTGATCCAGGATGTCCAAATATTGAATCAGAGTTTTTCAAATCTGAAACTTGTGACCTAGGTGCTTGTATTGGATGGAGTCCGTGGGTCCCGTCACTCCCTTGTAGTTCGAGTTGTGGAGGAGGTCAAGTAACGTTATCAAGACAATGCCGCAACGGTATTGTTGGTGATCCTGGTTGTGAAGGCAGCACAGTAAAAACTGAAGAATGCAACTCAAATATATGTCCAAGCTGGACTGAATGGGCAGTGTCAGTTTCTTGTAGCGTCACTTGTGGTGGTGGGAGTAGAAGACTGATCAGGGGATGTCAAAACGGAATTGTTAATGATATTGGCTGTACAGGTGATCAAGAAAAGACAGAAGTTTGCAACCAAAGCCCTTGTACTTTCTGGGCTGAATGGGCTATTACCATATCATGCACTGTTTCATGTGGCAGTGGCACTCAAATTTTAAACAGGAGATGTGAGAATGGACAAATATCTGATCCAGGATGTCCAAATATTGAATCAGAGTTTTTCAAATCTGAAACTTGTGACCTAGGTGCTTGTATTGGATGGAGTCCGTGGGTCCCGTCACTCCCTTGTAGTTTGAGTTGTGGAGGAGGTCAAATAACGTCATCCAGAGAATGCCGCAATGGTATTGTTGGTGATCCTGGTTGTGAAGGCAGCACAGTAAAAACTGAAGAATGCAGCTCAAATATATGTCCAACCTGGACTGAATGGGCAGTGTCAGTTTCTTGTAGCGTCACTTGTGGTGGTGGGAGCAGAAGACTGATAAGGGGATGTCTAAATGGAAATGTTGGTGATATTGGTTGTGATGGTTTCACAGAAAAAACTGAAGAATGCAATGGAAATATATGTCCAAGCTGGACTGAATGGGTAGTGTCAGTTTCTTGTAGCGTCACTTGTGGTGGTGGGAGTAGAAGACTGATCAGGGGATGTCAAAACGGAATTGTTAATGATATTGGCTGTAAAGGTGATCAAGAAAAGACAGAAGTTTGCAACCAAAGCCCTTGTACTTTCTGGGCTGAATGGGCTATTACCATATCATGCACTGCTTCATGTGGCAGTGGCACTCAAATTTTAAACAGGAGATGTGAGAATGGACAAATATCTGATCCAGGATGTCCAAATATTGAATCAGAGTTTTTCAAATCTGAAACTTGTGACCTAGGTGCTTGTATTGGATGGAGTCCGTGGGTCCCGTCACTCCCTTGTAGTTCGAGTTGTGGAGGAGGTCAAGTAACGTTATCAAGACAATGCCGCAACGGTATTGTTGGTGATCCTGGTTGTGAAGGCAGCACAGTAAAAACTGAAGAATGCAACTCAAATATATGTCCAAGCTGGACTGAATGGGCAGTGTCAGTTTCTTGTAGCGTCACTTGTGGTGGTGGGAGTAGAAGACTGATCAGGGGATGTCAAAACGGAATTGTTAATGATATTGGCTGTACAGGTGATCAAGAAAAGACAGAAGTTTGCAACCAAAGCCCTTGTACTTTCTGGGCTGAATGGGCTATTACCATATCATGCACTGTTTCATGTGGCAGTGGCACTCAAATTTTAAACAGGAGATGTGAGAATGGACAAATATCTGATCCAGGATGTCCAAATATTGAATCAGAGTTTTTCAAATCTGAAACTTGTGACCTAGGTGCTTGTATTGGATGGAGTCCGTGGGTCCCGTCACTCCCTTGTAGTTCGAGTTGTGGAGGAGGTCAAGTAACGTTATCAAGACAATGCCGCAACGGTATTGTTGGTGATCCTGGTTGTGAAGGCAGCACAGTAAAAACTGAAGAATGCAACTCAAATATATGTCCAAGCTGGACTGAATGGGCAGTGTTAGTTTCTTGTAGCATTACTTGTGGTGGTGGGAGCAGAAGACTGAAAAGGGGATGTCAAAATGGAAATGTTGGTGATATTGGTTGTGATGGTTTCACAGAAAAAACCGAAGAATGCAATGCAAATATATGTCCAAGCTGGACTGAATGGGCGGCTATAGTTTCTTGTAGCGCTACTTGCGGTAGTGGTACCAGGACCCTGCTTAGGAGTTGTCAAAACGGAAATGTTGCAGATATTGGTTGTATTGGCGCTCTAGTGAAGACTGATAGTTGTAATCCAACCGCCTGCCCTAGCTGGACTGAATGGTCGGTGATAGGATCCTGTAGCGTTACTTGTGGTGGTGGGAGCAGAAGACTGATAAGGGGATGTCAAAATGGAAATGTTGGTGATATTGGTTGTGATGGTTTCACAGAAAAAACCGAAGAATGCAACGGAAATATATGTCCAAGCTGGACTGAATGGGCAGTGTCAGTTTCTTGTAGCGTCACTTGTGGTGGTGGGAGTAGAAGACTGATCAGGGGATGTCAAAACGGAATTGTTGATGATATTGGCTGTAAAGGTGATCAAGAAAAGACAGAAGTTTGCAACCAAAGCCCTTGTACTTTCTGGGCTGAATGGGCTATTACCATATCATGCACTGTTTCTTGTGGCAGTGGCACTCAAATTTTAAACAGGAGATGTGAGAATGGACAAATATCTGATCCAGGATGTCCAAATATTGAATCAGAGTTTTTCAAATCTGAAACTTGTGACCTAGGTGCTTGTATTGGATGGAGTCCGTGGGTCCCGTCACTCCCTTGTAGTTCGAGTTGTGGAGGAGGTCAAGTAACGTTATCAAGACAATGCCGCAACGGTATTGTTGGTGATCCTGGTTGTGAAGGCAGCACAGTAAAAACTGAAGAATGCAACTCAAATATATGTCCAAGCTGGACTGAATGGGCAGTGTTAGTTTCTTGTAGCATTACTTGTGGTGGTGGGAGCAGAAGACTGAAAAGGGGATGTCAAAATGGAAATGTTGGTGATATTGGTTGTGATGGTTTCACAGAAAAAACCGAAGAATGCAATGCAAATATATGTCCAAGCTGGACTGAATGGGCGGCTATAGTTTCTTGTAGCGCTACTTGCGGTAGTGGTACCAGGACCCTGCTTAGGAGTTGTCAGAACGGAAATGTTGGAGATATTGGTTGTAGTGGCGATTTTGTGAAGACTGGTAGTTGTAATCCAACCGCCTGCCCTAGCTGGACTGAATGGACGGTTCTAGTTTCTTGTAGCGCTACTTGCGATGGTGGTACCAGGACACTGCTTAGGAGATGTCAGAACGGAACTGTTGGAGATATTGGTTGTAGTGGCGCTATAGTGAAGACTGATAGTTGTAATCCAACCGCCTGCCCTAGCTGGACTGAATGGTCGGTGATAGGATCCTGTAGCGTTACTTGTGGTGGTGGGAGCAGAAGACTTAATAGAGAATGTCAAAACGGAATTGTTGATGATATTGGCTGTACAGGTGCTAAAGAAAAGACAGAAGTTTGCAACCAAAGCCCTTGTACTTTCTGGGCTGAATGGGCTATTACCATATCATGCACTGTTTCATGTGGCAGTGGCACTCAAATTTTAAACAGGAGATGTGAGAATGGACAAATATCTGATCCAGGATGTCCAAATATTGAATCAGAGTTTTTCAAAAGTGAAACTTGTGACCTAGGTGCTTGTATTGGATGGAGTCCGTGGGTCCAGTTACCCCCGTGTAGTTTGAGTTGTGGAGGAGGTCAAATAGCGTTATCAAGACAATGCCGCAACGGTAGTGTTGGTGATCCTGGTTGTGAAGGCAGCATAGTAAAAACTGAAGAATGCAACTCAAATATATGTCCAAGCTGGACTGAATGGGCAGTGTCAGTTTCTTGTAGCGTCACTTGTGGTGGTGGGAGTAGAAGACTGACAAGGGGATGTCAAAATGGAAATGTTGATGATATTGGTTGTGATGGTTTGACAGACAAAACCGAAGAATGCAATGCAAATATATGTCCGAGCTGGACTGAATGGGCGACTATAGTTTCTTGTAGCGCTACTTGCGGTAGTGGTACCAGGACACTGCTTAGGAGTTGTCAGAACGGAAATGTTGGAGATATTGGTTGTAGTGGCGATTTTGTGAAGACTGGTAGTTGTAATCCAACCGCCTGTCCTAGCTGGACTGAATGGGCGGTTCTAGTTTCTTGTAGCGCTACTTGCGATGGTGGTACCAGGACACTGCTTAGGAGATGTCAGAACGGAACTGTAGGAGATATTGGTTGTAGTGGCGCTATAGTGAAGACTGATAGTTGTAATCCAACCGCCTGCCCTAGCTGGACTGAATGGTCGGCGATAGGATCCTGTAGCGTTACTTGTGGTGATGGGAGCAGAACACTTAATAGAGAATGTCAGAATGGAAACGCTGATGATATTGGATGTAAAGGTGCTTCAGGAAAGACAGAAGTTTGCAACCAAGCTGCTTGTGCCTATTGGTCTCAATGGACTGCTTCGACGTCATGTACTGTTTCATGTGGCGCAGGGATTCGAGTTTTGGGCAGGCAATGTGTGAATGGACAGATATCTGCTCCAGGTTGTGAATCAGGGTATCTCAAAACTGAAAACTGTAACCTAGGTTCTTGTAATGGGTGGAGTTCTTGGGTTCTTTCATCCTCATGCAGTTTGAGTTGTGGAGGAGGTCAAAGAACGTTATCAAGACGATGTCTCACTGGTATTGTTGATGATCCTGTTTGTGAAGGCAGCACAGTAAAAACTGAAGAATGCAGCTCAAATATATGTCCAACCTGGACTGAATGGGCAGTGTCAGTTTCTTGTAGCGTCACTTGTGGTGGTGGGAGCAGAAGACTGATAAGGGGATGTCAAAATGGAAATGTTGGTGATATTGGCTGTACAGGTGCACCAGAAATGTCAGAAGTTTGTGGAAACCGTTCCTGTTTTTCTGGAGGTTAGTTAGATACTCGTTATTTTTGTATTAAAGCACGAGAACCTATAGTGAAGGGGGGCTAGTGGATTTATATCCATATGCATTTATTGGTACTATTGCAAATCGCGATGTGGAAGGATGTTGCATGTTTTGTCGTAATCAAGTTCAACCAAAATCAACTTTAAATAATGAAATATTTAAATTTGTCTTGGGCGATACAATTTAATTTGTTTAATTGGTACAAATTTGAACTTGTTAAAATTAACCAACGCATGAATGACAAATGCAATTTCAAATTGAATAATTTATTTTTTTGATTTTAGAACTTTATTACTGCTTCAAACAACTTTTAATGCAAAATTGAAACAATTTATTCCTTCTATAACTTCTGTAGATGTGTGTAAATGCTAATCAATTGTAACTTTTGGAGATCATTAGCCTCTCTTTTTACTTTTTATTCATATTTGTCCGCCTGAATTTAACCTGGTGCAGACTAAAACCTATCTTTGCGAAAGTGTAAACTACTTGAATTGAGAGCAACTTTCACTTCCACGACATAGCTTCCATCCAAGAAAAACTCAACATGTTGCTGTTCAAACCAATTCACAATATTTTGGATTGTCTAAAGTATATTTTTCAGAATTACATTTGGGATAGATGAACAAAATTTTCGGCTATCATCCTTACTATAACTCGGCTGTAATCGTAAATAATGTGATTGTGCAAAATGACCGCTCCAAAGATGAATGGCAATAAAATCGTAACGTGTGAACAGGGTGTCATGTGGTACAAATCGACCTTTTGATATCATGGTCATAATTTTTTTCAGAAAATACCTGATAAACTCGTAAGCGAAATATGAATTTCGTCATGGATAGAAAAAAGCAGCTTTTTTTACAATGGATTAGATTTATCAATGAAAATTGTACAAGAAAGTTTTGGTGGTTGTTGTTTTGATGTACCAGGACATTTTGCTGTGTTTGTTTGGTTTTGTATAAATGCCTGTTTGACATTGTATTATGATATTTTATGTGAAATTTTTGCTTGATATTATCTTATGCTTCATTTATATAGATGCTTGTGGATTTGACGAGGGAATGTGTGACTGGACCAATGCTGGATCCTCAGATGGTGTAGCTGTATCAGCAAATGATAGTTCTTTGCCATCTACGAGACCATCAACTGATTGTGGCGGGGATGGTAAGACGAAATTTATTTTGACATTGATGGAATTTGTTGCCAATATAAAATTTAATTCATGTTGCAAAAATTGTATGCAAACAAAATCGTGGGTCACAATATTGGTGACAATAGATTATATAACTTCATCATGTTAATCACATGGAACATTTAGTTACAAAATTAGATACCAGTTTCCCAGGGTGGTTTAACAACTTTACAATCAAATGAGGAAAGAAAATTAATTAAAACAACAACAAAAATTTGTTGGATGTTTAGAAAATTATTTATTTGATGTTATTAAGTACTATATTATATGGTTGACAATGCAGATGCGGGTCAAAATGCCTGCCAGTCGTTTTGATTTAATGATTAAATCTTTATCGGATCAAGTAAAAAAGTTAATTTTCTTATTAAAATATTTGAGTTTATTCAGAAAAACCCAATAAGCCTTTTTGCAAATATTATTTGTGACAGGAGAGGGAAGTACTGCAAATCTACAATATGTGTAGTATTATAGTTAGTCCTATAGAAAAAATCAACCAATAATGCAGAGACACATTGACAATCAGGTATTTTTTATAAATAGTCTGGAATTATTCAGTTTCACAATGATATTCTGAACAAATTAGAGTCAAAACATATTTTAAAATGTGCACCTGAACTAATCTCTTTTCATCTGTATCTGAGTTTTACCAATAAGAACCTGGAACTAGTTCCGGTGCACATTTAAAAATATTTTTTGACTCTAATTTGTTCAGATTATCATTGTGAATAATTCTAGACTATTTATAATAACTATCTGATTATCAATGTTTCTCTGTTATTGGTTGATTTTTGTTTTGTTTTTCCATGGGACTATACTACTACACATATTCTTAGAAACTTTTATATTCAGTGTACCACATTTTTAAATTTTAATTGAAATTCAAACAATTGGTACAAAATCAATTAGAATTTAACAAGAGTTGGAAAGCTGAGAGGCGAGAGAAAGCAACACGGAAATTGCTGTCGCGGTGTGAAACATTTTTAGTAATAGGATATGGAAGGTAATATTTCGACAAATCATGAAAATATATTCCTGGTAATGGATAATATTTAGGATACCTGCAGCAACTGCAAACCGTTTTCCAGTAGCAGTAGTATAGTAGGTCATGTTATGCAGAATGACGTATGTAGTCCTTTTACATTGACGTTATTTCGTTACACGTGGAACGCCACACAAAACAGTCGCGTTTAACAAAGATGTAAGAAAAGTAGTTTGCACCATTAAACATTAACTGTAGCATGTCCCTAAACAACTCATCCTTTAGTTTATCGGCGAAGGATGTCATGCAACAGCTGTTGAGCATGCAATTTTGATATCTTGATATGGTCTATAGATGGTATATAGGGCGAGAATGCAATAGCAGAAGCAGGGGACAGTTTTCTAAATTAGTTGGTTGGCTTGACTGATCCAAGTCCCACTTACTCTAATATGCCGCATTTTGACGAGTTGTAAGTTGATGACTTACAAAATATCAAAATCGTCACAGTGAGAAGTGAGACTTGCGCAATTCAATTGGTTGGCTAATGATGTGATCATGTAGCATACGAAAGGATGCTGCCATTAGCTGAATTGAGACAATACGAAGGAATGCTTCAGTGTGGGCAAGAGCCTCTATCCCATGTTCTGCTTCATGAAACTGAGAGTCGCGGCACACTAGCCTGCGTGCAGACTAAAACCTATCTTAACGAAAGTGTAAACTATAAGTTTCCACTTTCGTTAAGATAGGTTTTAGTCTGCACGCAGGCTACGGCACACGGGCTAGAGGAACTTCTTACTAAAAGTCAGTTAGTTTTAGTTCAGGGGAAATGTTGCCTACGTCACAAGATAAAGACTAGTACCTAAGCTCTTTCTCGCTTTGCTTTGCGCGGAAAACCAATTCTTTCTCTAGCCTCATTCCATCGCGGCCCTCATTTCCGCGCGGCGCTCCAGTGAGGGCCTAATAAAATTTAAGGTCAAAAAGTGTGCCAGAAACCAAAAATATGGTGTGCCCAATCACAGCGCACCTTGGTGTCATGTGAGTTACAGCCAGGTGTTGGTTGGTCGGCCCATCTAAGAACAATACATGGAGGTGTGAACAGAAATTGAAATTTGCTGAATTCAGCTATTTTGAATTTCAAGATTTTGTAAACAAACTGTCGAAGAAAACTGAAAAGGTCAAGTTTACGGTATTATTCTGGATCAAATTGAAGCAACAGAATTATAAATAATAGACTACATTATCTCGAAGGACTGTATGAACATTATGAAAGTCTTTTATTGGCGTAGAATACAAAATAAAAGGAGAAAACATCATGTTTTGACGGAGCGATCACCATCGTTGGAAAATTGTAAGCACTTCCGTCGTTTTGAATCATGATTTAAATAATCAAAATCAAAGAAATATTTAAAATTAAAGATCAATTCTCCAACATACAGCATTACTCTAATTCAAAATTCCATTTCTCCGTAAATATATAATTAAAAATTGACAATATGACAGAATAAGCGATCGAAATATAAACTTTGGAAATGATTCAAGCAAGTTTGTTTACATTTTCAGCGTTTTATTCGCCAACCAGCGCTCGATAAAACTTCACGTGATACAAAGGTGCGCTGTGATTGGGCACACCATATTTTTGGTTTCTGGCACACTTTTTAACCTTAAATTTTATTCCAGTGAGGGCCGTGATGGAATGAGGCTATTCTTTCTCTTAGTTCTTTCTTGTTTATATGCTTCGATCGTGTTTGATAAAAGATGCCGATGTGAACTATCTGAAAACTGAAAACTATTTATTTACAACACTTATATTGATGCACACGTTGACATATCAAGCAGAGATGGAATTATGTAAAATCTTGGACACTATACATTATAGATATATTAGTAAACGCATTAAAAAGAATGAGGTTGTGTGTTAATTTCATTTTGTCAACACACTTTTTTTACTGTTTTCGATACTTTGTCAACAAATGAATGCGTACTTGTAGAGGCACGTGTATAGTCTAGAGATATTCTTCAGCGGAGACGAAATTATGTATGTCATAGGCGTAGGAGCTGGGGGGCAGGGGGGCATTTGCCCCCCCAAACGCATTTGAGAAAAAAATTCGGGCAATTTTTCGGGCAAATCAACAAATTACAAGTCTTTTGTGGTACAGTGAAAGTGTTCAGGAAATTTATTGTGTATTAATAAAATTCAACACTTCACAAAAACAGTTTTATGAACAGGAGTATACTATGCATTGTAAGCCTACTGGCAAGCTATCTTCTTATCATGTTCCAATCTAATATTCATAATTTTATGCAATAATTATGGTTGCTATATCGCTTAATTATTTTGAAGACTCCACCCCCACTCGTTTTGCAATATAAAAAATCCAGAACTTATCTACACGCTTTATATATTAACGTCTAAAAAGATTAAGACCGTGATGACATGAGAAATGTTACATTGACCCAAATGTGTAAGTGGAAATTTTTAGGTCAATTTTCGGGCAGATCAAGCTATTTCTTATATCTCTTTGCAAATGAAATTATTCAGTCATTCAATATTTCGCAGGTTATACGTAACGTTGTCCTGAAAAATATCAGTAAACAATAATCCAAATTTTCTTGCTCGCTCTGCTCGCAACAATTCTTCGCATCAGATCATATAGGGATTAGTGAAGCAGATCACTATTTGCCATAAAATAGGCTTGTCTCGCTCTTTCAAATTAAATACATAACCCAGTGCTGCATATGAAAGTGTATTTTACGGTGCCTAAAATACACTGCTATATGCAGCAAAATATTCTGCTTTAAGGTGTCTAAACATTCTCAGGAAATAAAAGTAAATACCTAAAATAGGATGGCCTATATGACGAGCCATGTATGACTAAAACGTTCTTTATAACGATCCACTACAGGGAGAAATGAACGTTATTATTTACACCGTAAAGCTAAGTTGCAGGAGGAATGGAATAGCTGATAACGGCTTTTTGAATTCAGTAAAAAATTATATAATCATATAATTGCTTAAAATGAATGTAAAATGAATATGTTTCAATATTTAATGACGGTATTAAGAAATTTGTGGGGCTGAAGGAGGCCTGTGATGTCTGTGTTTGTATCCTGTGATAAATCTTCTGCAATTTTGCATGTGAGTTACCTCTTATAACAACATTTCCCGGAAATTTTTTTTCGGGCAAAACCATTTTTGCCCCCCTGGTTGGAAATGTGCCCCTACGCCTATGTCATAGACACTAGACTCTGTATAATTTCCTATCTTTATAGTGATGTTCTATAGCAAATTTATTTTTTGCACATGCTTTCGGTATAATATTAAAAGTCGAATTATTTTTGCAGGAAATGTCGAAAGGGGTTCGTAAAGTACATGACAAATTACAGTTTCTATACGTTTAAAGATTATGCCTTGGTGTTCCCTTTCGGATATCTCGATCGAATTCTGCTAATATCTACTTTGATATGATAACTCAAACTACCGACTGTACTTTGTTGGTTTGAATTTATAAACGCCTTTACGATTATATCTGAAACTGAATAAGTGTTTAATATACATCAAAACTAATAGTTTCAGTGGACTAACGCTTCAGATTTATATGATAGGACCTGTTTACTTACAGTTACAACATCTTAAACTGCCAGAAGTACTGAACCTAAGCCGTGAATGGACACGTTATATGCCACTTGTTGACGTTCATAGAATTTTCACAGTAGCAATAAGATGCCAGCCAAGAAGCTTGAATAGTTGTGTTTTCAGACATGTGGATTTCAAGACTTTTCTGTCATCTCTTGCAATTTGACTGTGATATCGCCAATGAAAACTATTTGCGTACGGTAGCCTATATTTAAATGCACGGGGTGGTCTTTTAAAATGTTTTCATTTATATCATTATGTTTATTTTCTCTTTGAGGGCTTAGATGGGGGATCTGAAAGATTTGAATACTGAATAAAGTTGTTTATTTCATAGTCTATAGGTTTATTTGCATGATTATTTTTATTTTCAGGTTCCTATTTATTCTTCAAATCAAAGAAATTTAGTTCTTTCCGACCATATGTCGTCAATAGTCGTGATTTAGTTGCTGGTACTTACTGTTTATCGTTCTGCTCGTATATGAGTGGGGCCAAACTTGGTCGATTTGATATTTTCTTAACGGATTTATTGGGAATACCATTTCCCAGAAGGGCAGATCCAATTTATGAAGTAGTTGGTGACAGAGGTTCATTCTGGGAATCTCACAAAGTCACATATACATCAGACTGTGACTACAAGGTAAATGAAGCCACGTCATCTATTAAGTTTAATGTTGAGTTAGGTGACAATTTTCTTTGACTCCTGCAATTCTATACAAAATATTTCTAATACATGATACCATTATATTATAATTGTCGTAATTAGAACGAAGATCGTGCAACTCAAAACTGCGATTTTATGTATTTTTAAAATATACAGAGCTTTATCTTACCTTTTTGAAAATGAATCAAATAAAATGTATTTCACATCTCGAAGTTATGAACAACATAGTTGAAAAATAGTTATACGATAAAACCAATGAAAGTCCATTCAAATTCATGGTTTTGACGAAGCATTTTAGTATATAGTATACCATATAACCATTCTCACATTCCTGGAAAGTAAATTGGAAAAGGTATAGTCATATCTGCAGTCTGCCAGATGCTAGAATAACTCATATTCCAATTTCTTAATTGTATTGATAAAATAATAATAAAATAAATTATGTTGTATGACCTTTTCTTTTAGCTTCGCATTCGTCCTATTCAACAATCGACCCTAAGTGACATTTACATTGATAGCTTGCTTATTGAAGACGGAGAATGTCCTTAGAATTTGAAATGATATTTGTAAAATTGCCTTCATTGCACGCCTGCTTATACGATATATATATATTAATTAGTTTCAATGCTCAAATCTAAAGCATAGAATATATTTGTAAAATCTGTATTTATGTATTTTCCATCAATTTGTTTTCAATTTTTATTATAAAATTCGTGTTTGTAATATACTTTAAAATAATCCCAATGGTTTTCAATTGGTATGTTTTACTCATTTCCAAATATAATAAATTTGTTTAGAAATCATATCCTATTTTCATGTGGTGAAGTAAACTAATGCAAACACTCTGCGAAGTAGCAGCGCTGTCATCTGATTTTCACTACGAAAGAGGATATTCAGAAAATATTCATGCTGCATAGTACCAACCCTACCACCTGATTCTGAAGGACTTGTTTGGTATAGGGTATTGAACCTTTTCCCGCAGGGTCTTGGGTAAAGTTCAACCCCTGGCAGAAGCACTATTGGTTGGAGTCAGGAGGGGCATCCGGCCGTTAAACTCACACACAATCCAAAAACACCAACCAAACCACCCCGGTGAAAAAAGCTACTGGCTTAATTTACCTAGCCTGCGTGCAGACCTACTAATTTCCTTCGTCGACGTAGGGTCTGCGAAACGCTGGCAGTTCCCCAACGTAACCAAGGCGTCGTCCATCGTGCACATCCCGAATTCAAAAATCCAAACCAGGCCACTGCACCGAATCTCGATGATTGAGAATCTTAACCATGCTTAATTAGTTTGTGGTCGGCATCTGCAATTGAGAAGCCTTCCAGAATATCATAGAGCGAGGATCTGGGGGCGCGTGAGATATTACTTTGAAGATGAGAAAAATAAATGCAAATCTCAAAGGCGTCATGAAATATTCTGTTTACAGTATTATAATATAGTATAACAAATTTACCGTGAATGTTGTGTTGATATTTTGCGAATGGACATCTTTTAAGGTTTCTAAACTACTGTCTTGGTCGGAAAATTCAACCCTCTCTGATGGTCTAATTACTTAGAAACTTGAAATTAAAATTCTGTACAAGTCACCTGGGAGCTGGGACTACCAACTTTGGGACAACTGACATGAAATCCATTGAAACTCATGGTTGGAATCCCATGGCAGACTATTGCCAAATGCCCTACAACTATGAAATACTGGCTTAAAATCTAGGTCAGAGCTATAGATTCATTGTCTGCTTCAATATGCTTCTCAAAGATGGAACACTTGATTAAAAGTGTGGTTGAGGGCAATCGATTGCAAACTGATTGGGTTAAGCTACTGCCTATATATTTCCCATCAGAGATGGAATACTGATGTGAAATTCTAAGTGAGAGGCTGAGGGCTGATCGCTGTATGCAATTACTACTGCTTATTGCTCCTCAAATGTAGAATACTGGCTTACAATTGAAAATGAATATTAAATTCACAAGTTAATGCTATGATTTTAGAAGTTGTTTACATAATAAAATACTGTGTCTGATATTGATAATGTCTTATATATACATCAAAAGAAATATGTTATTCATTCACACTTATTAATGTATTTTCACTTGAATCTAAGTAACTATAATTATTGGCTAGAAAAGAACATTTTTCTTGTGTTTGAATATACTGCTGCTGCTAAAACACTTTCGTCCTCCGATCGAATTACTGACAGAATTTCCAGCATTTGCCTAAATTAAAACAATACATTGCAGGTTACACATTATTTAGAGAAAAATCACTCAGATATGATCCATGTGAAGCGTGTAAATGGTATGGTATTTTGCGTTAATAATGCAATTTTATTTCGTTGCATTAATTAAGCGCGATACTAGTATTGGTCTTGAATCAAAATAATTGTAGCGAAGCGCGGTGGTTGTATCAAGAAATGTTAAGCCTAGCTGGTTCATACGCCGTTCTGTAACATGTGCCGATCCTATTATGCTCTAATGAAAATAAAAGATCGACTTCAGAACAGCACCTGAAACGGAATAAGAACGCCTATAGTAAATTGAATTATGTTTAGGCGTTCCGAACGCCTTCTGGCCCATTCCGAACGACTTCAATTAATAGGCGAGAAACTGCGAGAATTAATGCATGAAATTCGTAGAATGGCGTCTGAAACCAAATTATTTATCTAGTCGATCTGAAGGCGTTATCAGCAGGAATAAGATCGGCATATGTACAGAACGGGGTGATGAACCAGGCCTTACTTTTTGATGGAATAATTGACAACAATGTAGAGTTACCGATATATCTCGTTGCATTGTGTTGGGAGCCCGATATTATGAAGTTATTATAACATCGATCGATATAATATGAGAACACGTGGTAGCACATACTTCACCCTAATGAGTTTATATTATATCAGATTCATAACACGAGGCAATGAATGAAACAAGAAAGCGAATGGTATGCAGCTACAAAGATTTAGCGTGACCTCAGTGAAATGAATAGCCAGTAACAAAACTCTGAATAAGGCTTTATTTAACAAAAAGATAGCTCCATCGTACAACATGTGGATAAGGAATGAGTGTTTATGAAGTAGCCTCATTTACAAACATATAGAACATAATTAGCATAATTAACAAATTCACAACATTCTCCCCTTGTAATTATTAGATGTTTAGTTTATTGGGAGCATGTCTAATTCTAGTAGATCTACGTGGTTCATTTACATCTTTGACCACATCAGTGTTTTCAGCTACAATTGGTTGATCAACGTTTGGTAAATTTTTAATAGAATCAATATTTGAATCTCCAGTTGAATCCAGTGGTACATTTTCATCCAGAGGTGCTTCATGCTGTGGCTGTTCTGACTCTACGCCATATGGTACCAGATGTCTAACTGACACGGTAGCTTCTTTCCCATTAAGGAACCTGACGTTTGCATAGTTAGGATTAGATTCAATGAGTGTGACAGTCTGGACAGGTGTGTCATATTTGCTCTGCATATTTTGGTTTCTCATCAGTACCGTCCAGGAGAAGTAAGCCAGGTAGGCATTGCATTCCCAGCAGTTGCCCTACGATGATGGTTAAACATCCTTTCATGAGGGGTGACATTTGTTGAAGTACATAGCAGAGATATTATTGAATGGAGGGCGTCAGGTAGTACAACTTCCCATTGAGATGTCGATAAACTTCTCGATTTTAATGCAAGAGAAACTGCTTTCCATATGATGCCATTATATTTTTCACACTGTCCATTGCCTTGTGGGTTGTAGGGTGTAGTGCGACTAGCAGAAATACCATGACTTCTTAGAAATACCTTCAAATCGTTAGACATAAATGATGAACCTCTATCTGAGTGTACATACATTGGAATACCAAACATAGCAAATACTTGTCGCAAACATTTGGTAACACTGGTCGTCGATACATCATGGCATGGAATGGCAAATGGAAATCTCGAAAACTCATCAATAATTGTTAGTATATATTTGTTAGTAGACGAAGAAGGAAGTGGTCCTTTGAAATCCAGATTCAGTCATTCGAAGGGTTGAGTAGCCTTGATAAGATGGGCGTCAGGTGGCTTCATGTATTGTGGCTTGCACTCATTGCACACTGTGTACGATGATGTTACATTCTTGACATCAGCAACGGAGTAAGGTAAGTTTCTTGATCTGACCAAATGCAGCATTCTTGTGATGCCAGCGTGACATAACATGTCATGTAGGTCGTATAAGCTTTGATGTGCTTGAGTTACTCCAAGAGTAGTTCGTATCCGAGATAAGGCATCAGCCGGTGCATTCTATGTTCCTGGTCTGTAGATAATGCTGAATTTATATGATGATAGCTCAATTCTCCATCGCTGAATCTTGTCATTCTTGATTTTTCCAGCAAGTTTGGGGTTCAGCATAAAAGAGACCGATTGTTGGTCTGTGATTAGTGTAAAGTTACGGGCACATAAGTAATGTCTCCATTTTCGAAGACTCTCTACAATAGCATATATGCTTCTTTCTCAATAGAAGAATGTTTCTGCTCACCATCTGTTAGTGTACGAGAGAAGAATGCTACTGGTTTGCCGTTTTGATTGTGTGTTGCACCGAGAGCAAAGTCTGATGCATCGGTTTCAACAGTAAATGGCGCTGTTTCATCAATTGGTTGAAGTACAGCTTCTTCGATTTTTGATTTCAAGGTTTCAAAAGACTCTTTGGCACAGTCAGATAGTGGAAAAGAGTGGCTCTTTGAGTTAGAGGCCGTATTAGACCTGAGAAGTTCTTGATCCATTGTGAATAATAGGAAAACAATCCGACAGCTCTTTTCAACTCATCAGTGGATGATGGCAGCCGCAGACTTTTTAGCGGGGTTAACCTATCAGGATCTGGTTTCAATTCTCCATGAGATATCAAATAACCCAATAAATTAATTGTTTCTGTAGCATATGTACTCTTTACATGATTAATAGTAAGGTTTAGTCTCTAGCAATTACTATGATTTGAATCATGTTCTTCTTTGGTTTTTCCGCATATGGTGATATCATCTAAATAAGCAAAAGTGTCTTTTAAATCATTGTCTTTTATAATCTGATTTATGATTCTCTGAAAGCAGGCAACTCCATTTGTCACACCAAAAGGTATTCGGCAGAATTGGTAAAGCTCTCCTGCAGCTTCAAAAGCAGTGTATATCTTGTCTTCTTGATTGATTGGGATTTGGTGATATGCTGATTTCAAATCCAAAGTGCTGAAGAACTTGTACTTTGAAACGTTGTTGACTACTTCTTCGATTCTAGGTAATGGATACGCATCAAGATTTGTGAAGCGGTTAATAGTTCGTGAGTAGTCAACAACCAAACATTTCTTGTGACGCTCATTTGTTGTGACCAATACTTGCGCTCTCCATGGTGAGGTGCTCGGCTCAATTATACCTTCTTTCAAAAGTAGTTTGCAAATAGTTTAGGAGGGTTTATTGACAATGATGCCAAAGCACAAACATTCAAGGTAGGTTTTTCACCTCCAAATTCGAAAGTGACTTGTTTGTGTAATTGTAAAAAATCTCGACCAAGGATTACATCTGAGCAAAGTCCTTGTAAAATAGATACTTCCACTTTCTTGTATACTTTATCATCCATATTAATATCTATCTTTGTTGACTTTTCAACTTTGGCATGTAGTTCAGATGAGGCCATATATACCACAGAAGGCTTGGGCATGGTAGATAATCCCATTTGTTTGACAAGATTAGGACAAATGTAGCTGTCATTGCTACCAGTGCCTATCAGAGCTTTCACTGCAGTACCATTTACTTTGACGTCAGCGACACATTGGCATGATCTTGTTGCAGCTAGGTAGGTAGAGTGCATTACTCATTGCATTGTGTTTTATTGTATGTGTTATTACTTGATCTACACACTTTTGCATAATGTCCTTTCCTGGAGCATTTGTTACAGTTGACATCTTTGGCTGGACAGTGACTACGTGGATGACGCTGTTGACCACAGAAGAAGCATTTGTCTGTTTTGTCACTTTTGATGGCTGCAATATGATTTTCTTCAGAATTATGTGAGTCAATTTGTGCATGTGATAATTCTGTGGAAGCAACAGTGTTCGTTTGCTGGGGGATTGCAAATCCATCAGAACTTTTTTGCGCAACTTCCAAAGATCTAGCCTGTAAAATTGTAGTGTCTAGATCAAGATTCTTATTTTCTAACAGCCTTTGCCGCATCGGACTTGATTGTAAACCACTAATTAAAGCATCTCTGATAACAATATTCTTGTGTTCAATAGCTGTGAGTGGCTTGAATGTACAATCCTTACTCAATAGACTTAGAGCTTGTAAAAATGTATCAACAGATTCAGATGGTTGCTGTCGACGTGATGAAAGTAAATACCTTGCATAGACTTCATTGGGGACCTTAGCATACATTGATTCAAGTGTAGTAATAGCAAGTTCATAGGTATCACAGTCAGAAATATATTCATACACAGCAGGTGATATATAGTTAATTAAAGTGTGTAGTTTATCTGGTTTGAGTTTGTCCAGCATTGCCAAGAAATTTGTGAAGGTCATATGCCAATGTTTCCATTCCTTTTTGGCAGTAGATGAATTAGGATCTGTATTGAACATTTCTGGTTTAAGAAATCTATCCATGACTAACTGTCTGAAAAATATCTTTTGTTAAATAAATTGAAATGAATAGCCAGTAACAAAAGTCTGAATAAGGCTTTATTTAACAAAAAGATAGCTCCATCTTACAACATGTGGATAAGGAATGAGTGTTTATGAAGTAGCCTCATTTACAAACATATAGAACATAATTAGCATAATTAACAAATTCACAACACTCAGAAAAGATCGATGTTGACTAGATTGGTCAAGATTTTGATGATTGTAGCCAATCCAGGATATTGTTGAAACTGAGAAATTTTGATTGATTAAATCATTTACATCGACCATGTTTTGTTTCAATTGAGTAGCACATATACTGTCAAATTTAAGAACCAGAGATGTTTAACAGCTGACGATCTTGACAAGTATAAACTACGGATAATTACACTGGAATGACAGATTATGAGAAACGCATTGATAATCAGTTATGAGCAAATACAACACTAGCACTATAAGGGTAAAGATGTGGATGAACACTGAAATCCTGGACACATCTCTTACAGTTAAAAATACCTTCTTGACGAAAATTACGAATAACAGGATGTGGAATACGCATTAACTGCCTACCGTGTGCAGGGTTTGATAAAAGTTGCAATCCTGAATCCTAGATTGCAGAAGGCCAATGCAAAATTAGAAGACAAAAAAAATTAATTCAAATTAGTTTAATTTTTTGTTGAAAACACCTTTTTGCTCAACTGATTAGTAAGGGATTACATCACTCTTGTGAGTGGGTTATCGGAATTTAGATCCACGAGTTCAATAACAACAAACGAGAAATCCATATCGTAAACGAGGAACGAGGCCGCCGAGTTTACGATATGGATTTCGAGTTTGTTGTTAGAGAACGAGTGGGTCTAAATTTCGATGGCCCACGAACAAAGAGTGATGTAATCATTTTAATAATCATGTAACATAACCTTTGTCTGGAACATCAATTGTCTTTCATCAATTTCCACACAACAATGACTTGCTTTCTAATTTAATGGTTCATTGATTTTCATTAAATACAATTTGGAAAAAATTCTTACGAATATCATTTCAAAATATAAAGCGAAGAATTCAATATAATTGTTTTCCAACATGTTTGCAATTTTAAAAATATAGTAAAAGTTACATCGGAATATAGCAAATCCCAAGATGTTACATTTTTGAATTTCTCAATTGAATTTTCGATTACAGAGTATATATTTAAGTTGATTTTATGAAAAAATATTCAATCTGTCGCAGCTAGTCGCCATTTTCAAAACATGTTTCCTAGCTGTTTGGTTAAAGCCGTGCAGGTATAGCTCTATAACCGCACACGTGGTACAAAATGTCTAAAGTCACGCCCTAATTTTGAAAGGTCAAAAGGTAAAAGTCACGCGGAAAAATCGTGCAACAATTTTTTGATTTCCTATAAAAAATACCATGTTACTTTATTAAATAAGGAACGGAAACATCTTATTTGTAACAAGGATCTTCAATTTGATTGGTTGATTTTTTCATATAAATAGTAAAATACACCCATTTTTCGAGGTTCAATCTTTGACTTTGAAAGTCATAAGTCATGTCAAAATGCTCTATGAAAATTGCGTGAAAATTGGCCCCAAAGATTGTTCCAAAACGCTTGCTTCCATACTTGTTGAAATACTCCAAAGCTAAGTATTCTTGTTGAATATTATACTAATTCTCTTGTGTTAATTCAGTAATACAATGTGTTATTTCTTGAATTGACTTTGCGTTGTTGCCCTGGTCTTACTTTCAATTTTGGTTACCTAGACCTTGATTTGTGAACTTTGCTACTTTAGTTAATACACGTGGCACGTGTCAATATTAGCTTGTATCAATGCCTATATTGTCACATTTTGTCTCTTGCCAATAGCCTAATTCAGTCCTCTTTAGATATTGCAAAAACTGTTTGTTGCCCTCTAGTTTTCACAGTTCTAGAAACTTTAGTACAAAAGATAAAGATAATGCTTTGTTACAACGAGCTACCGACCATGTGCCATCAAAATATTTGCTCCAAATGCAACATCTTAGTCTACAGCATATATTGCAAGTAGCCTATATACAAATTTAGTGCTGATACAAGATAAATCATTTTCGAGCATATTTATTTATAGCTTTTTCAGACATCTATAGTTTTTGTACAAGCAAGTTCTTAGCCAATTCATTTTTCAAAATTATTTTTAATTGGGTTTAGAATTACTTACACAAGATGAGCAGGTTCGTTTCTTGATTTAACACATTTTCCTTGCTCCCATCTTTCTTTCTTTAATGAAGGAAATCTTGTTTTGATCATTTTTGAGCCGGCGTGAGTATTACGCACTTCACACCACGGAGCGTCTGAAATATAGTAGCAGAATAGCAGTACCAAACATCAGATGAGTGACGCTGGGTCGAGTAAATAGGATATAAATATCCATACAATACATATGCACTATTACATTTATCAGTAAAAGCTCTAGGGGTTAAATGTTCTTGGTTTTGTTGATTTGCTCCAAGTCAAGTCATTTATTTTTATGACGATTTTGATATGTTGGTAAGTGACCGCTTACCAACCAACTAATCTCGGCGCATCAAAGTAAGCGGGACTTGGAGCCACAGTCAATTGGTTTTGCAGCATTGCCGATATGCAAAAGTCGAGCGCTGTTAGGCAAACGACATCTATTTACATCCTACATGTTATGAAATATGAAAAGTTGAAGGGAGGCAACCAATAAATTAAAACAAGCGTTTGAGTCAATTACATATAGTTTTTGTATATAACTTTTGAACTAAAAGTTTCTGATACACTATAGTGCCTAAACTAGGAGAGCGAGGTCCGTTCCTATCTTCAAAAATCGATAGTTGTGGTGATCTTATCGCACAGAACTGATACAAAATATAGGAATAAAGTAAAAGAACCAACAAGTTAAAAGTATGTTTATTTCGAATGTTTATTTTTCAAGAAATACTTATCAGTCCATCGAAAAATTTCATCAAGTAATCAAAGCATTTAGTACAACAATCAAGTTAAGGTGTATTTCAATCTTATTGGTTGTTCCACGTGCTTGGAAATTCTAGGATAAACATTTTCGAAACTTCCGGTCAAAATTTGACTATAAAGTATTCTCATCAAGGCTCCAAGCTGAAGAAGAATAGCTAACCACTGTTACAACGTATAGTTACAGAAATAATACCAAAAGAAGCTGCCTCTATTTTAAAATGACTAACATTATGGAGCTTTCACTTAACCCAAACACCTTTTATAGTACTGTAAGTAGAAACATTGAATTGAATTGAATTTTAAGTCATTAATAAAAAATTAGAACGACCTTCTGCAATATAAACAAGCTTGATTCTGAAATTTGTTTATTATACAAAAGGGTTACCACATACTTGCAATTGTTTGTATCCGTATTTACTGCACATTTGGGAAAGTTGGAAGACACTCGGGAAGTATTGGAAGCACTGCCTCGGAGGCTCAAGCTTTCAATACTTCACTCTTGTCTTCCAGCATTCCTCGTGTAGCAAATATGAATGCAAACACGGCAAGTGTGTGGTAACCCTTTAATTCATTCATAAAGTTAGACATATAAATCAGTCTGATGATGATATACGATGATGATTGCGGTGCTTACCTGTTTCGATCATTAATTTTTGAAGAGGGATTTGTTTAGCAACATCTAAATTTTCTTGAGTCTTTAGAGAGCTACAAATTTGTTGAATAAATTCAATAAAACAAATTGGTCCTATCACAGCTAGCCACAAGACAATGTGACTTAGGTAATATAGGTTAGTCTCAAATCACACTATTTACCATCCAGTGATTCCGATAGACATTCCAAGATCCATTAGCTGATTTGCTTCTTCGATCGTGCCAGTAAAACAATGTACCTTACGATGAAATTAATTGTCATATAGTGTATAACTATACATTAGAATGCGAATCAAAAAGGAACATGCTAGAATTACGCTACTTCAAGTTTCACATCAGAAGTTAGAAGTAGTAGAAAATATATCGCCTGATGATCACCTTCTGATGTGAAACTTAAACGTAATTCTAGCATCTTTCATTTTTGAGTCTCATTATATATTATGCTCTGATTAATTTCATTGAGCCCTATATCAAGAACTGGTGTAGAACAACCCCACCATTCATATTATTATATTATTATTATTATTATTATTATTATTATTATTATTATTATTATTATTATTATTATTATTATTATTATTATTATTATTATTATTATTATTATTATTATTATTATTATTATTATTATTATTATTATTATTATTATTATTATTATTATTATTATTATTATTATTATTATTATTATTATTATTATTATTACTATTACTATTATTATTATTATTATTATTATTATTATTATTATTATTATTATTATTATTATTATTATTATTATTATTATTATTATTATTATTATTATTATTATTATTATTATTATTATTATTATTATTATTATTATTATTATTATTATTATTATTATTATTATTATTATTATTATTATTATTATTATTATTATTATTATTATTATTATTATTATTATTATTATTATTATTATTATTATTATTATTATTATTATTATTATTATTATTATTATTATTATTATTATTATTATTATTATTATTATTATTATTATTATTATTATTATTATTATTATTATTATTATTATTATTATTATTATTATTATTATTATTATTATTATTATTATTATTATTATTATTATTATTATTATTATTATTATTATTATTATTATTATTATTATTATTATTATTATTATTATTATTATTATTATTATTATTATTATTATTATTATTATTATTATTATTATTATTATTATTATTATTATTATTATTATTATTATTATTATTATTATTATTATTATTATTATTATTATTATTATTATTATTATTATTATTATTATTATTATTATTATTATTGTCATGTTCTATTTTATCCTAATCTTATCTTATCTCATCATAATATTCCAGCAAAAAATTCAATTACTGAATGACTTAATTTGCCTAATCACATATTTTGTATTTGTGGGACTTGAGGATTTCATAAACTATTTACATTTCATGTCGTTCATGAATGTAGTGGTTTTATGTAATCGTATATTTGAGTATTGTTAATCATTTCCTGTAAATCTATGTCTGTGTAAACTTTACCACGTAAACGCTCTCTTTCGCGTCTTACTATCTTACTGTACGGTCGTGTCTGTTGTATCAAAGAGCTCTGACTAACGGCCATAGTAGCTCTTAGCATCTCTCCCTGTAATGTCAGCAGACACGGCCTGCCATATCATAATAAAGAGTATCAAAATTATATGGATTGTGCCGTTATTGAATCTCCCACATGAATGCTTAATTTTTAATGGCCCAATTATTTTCATAATTTATGAACGGTGTTCAATCGAAGTATTATTCATGAACACCAAAGGAACGTTTCAAAAGTACATTTCATGAACTGTTCAATGTACATGAACTAATCCTAGGTATTGTGATTCAATTTTACCCCAGTTTATTTGTATTCAAATCATTCTCAAAACAAATCAACCCTTATGGGATAAATGTGACGACAATAATGATGACTAATAGAGGATTTTAATGAAATTTTATTTTCAAATAAATGATTGATTCTGATGTGTATCAGCTGAAAAAATTGATTGGCCGATGTTTTTAATTCGTATATTCTTCCAAGCGTTTATTTTCATGACATCAATATTCAGATTTTTAAATTTCCATATTATTTTAAATTAGTCTGAGAACAATCTGAATATTTACGTCATGAAAACAAACGCACGACATAATATACAAACTAAAAGCATCGATATCTCGGTAATTTCTTATCGGATCGGCTTCATTATTTTACCAATCAATTTGTTCAGTTGATATAAATCAGAATTTAATTTGAAAAATAATTTCTCAGTAGAATCCCCTAATCTAGCTAATGGTTTACTTTATTAAAATACAATGCAAAGCTAAATTACAATTATCAATAGTTACCACAGCTCCTGGGTAGTTTTGCGGAACTCTTTTAACAATATCTACAACAACAGAAGATAGTAGAATGGTAACACAAGTATTGCAAAACAGGTGCTTTTCCAAGCACCATAACAGGTAGAAAGAGATAAGAACAAAATTTTAATTTGAAATTTAAAGTTTGCAGCTTGCAATTTTACTAGGCCTACTGTAGTTTGAGTAAGAGAGGTAATGTTAGATGTATAAAATATTAAGTTTATGTATTTAAAATAATATACAGGTGAAACGTGACAGGTGGAAGCTATAGAGGTGATGTGTACAACAATTAGCAATGAGAGGTAGGTAAAGTGACCACTATATACAGGTGGCTATTATATACATGATTGATTCAATAGAAAATACTATTTTAGACATAGCAAGAGTGACCACTGTAGACAGGTGGAAGCTATTGAGGTGATGTCTATAACAGTTAGCAATGAGAGGTAGGTAAATTGACCACTATATACAGGTGGCTATTATATACATGATTGATTCAATAGAAAATACTATTTTAGACATACCAAGAGTGACCACTGTAGACAGGTGGAAGCTATAGAGGTGATGTCTATAACAGTTAGCAACGAGAGGTAGGTAAATTGACCACTATATACAGGTGGCTATTATATACATGATTGATTCAATAGAAAATACTATTTTAGACATAGCAAGAGTGACCACTGTAGACAGGTGGAAGCTATAGAGGTGTATTGATTCAATAGAAAATACTATTTAGACATAGCAAGAGTGACCATTGTAGACAGGTGGCAGTATAGAGGTGATCGCTATAACAGGTTTGACTGCATGTAGCAAACACCCAATTAATATTTCATTGTATTGTCAAAATTAACTTATGATAACATACCAATAAAATCATCACTAGAATTCCTCATGTGTAGAAATAATGGCAAACGCATCTCATTTGCCAAGTGAAGTTGTCGCTCAAAGTATCTAGACAAAAATTGATACAATTTATCTCGACTAATCCAATCTTTTAACAACTTATTCTGATGTCTTTAAGCCTGATATATTTACTATTATCACGCGGTATAGACTACATCAAAGAGATATACACATTAAAATACATTGACATAAAAAATAGAAAAAAGGAAGAAAATGATGGACTTCTGGTGTATTGTAGAAATGTTTTCACAATAAGAATTGACAGCATGAAATTTTGGGCGAACCTCTTCTAAACTGCTCTACCTGAGAAGAGATAACCTGTGTGCAGACAGACTTTATCTTGGTATAGTCCATCTGCGCATTAGCGCCTAATTTAGCATACTGATTGTTCTTTCCACTGCCATTTTTAGTAGTATCTTGTGATTGGCTAATGAATATATGAACATTTGGCAAACATTTTATAATAATGAAAACTGAGTAATGACAGGAAACCACAATACGTAAATATTTATTTAATATGACTTCAGAACAAACACTCGATACGCGATACTTGGCGCAAATGCACAGACGGACTATACAAACAAAAAGTCTGTCTGCGCACAGGCTAGAAAAGAGACGGCTAATTTCTGAAAATAGAGTGAAGAACAGTTTTTCATAGCTCTGAATCAATTTCCAAATTGGATATTTTAATTTGTAGATAGTTTTCCAAACACAAAGTGACATGCTACTTGCTTAGCCTCAATATCTTGTTGCCGTTCCTTCATACAACTTTTGAGAATAAAGGAAGAAGATCATTATTCAAGCCTAGGAACAATAAAACATTATTTGATATTTCATAAACCTAAATTGCATTGCTTTATTTTAAAATCGCAACTTATCCTGTATAATTAATCAAAATAAACCTATAATCTACCCCATTTAAGACAGGTCATAAGCGTTAAATGGTCCATCTTCATGAACTTTTTCATGTACTGTTAAAAACTGTTCATGATTCATGAAGAGTTTGTGAACAGTACATGAAAAAGTTTGTGAAGATTGGGCCATTTAATGTTCAATGATTAGTTCATGAGCTGTTCATGTACGGTTTATAAGGTGTCCATTGACAGTTCACAAACATTCGTAAACTTTGCAGAGTTAATGAACAGTTCATGAACTTAATAAATTTTGTTTTCATGGGTACTCTGGTCCTATGAAAATAGTTCACAAACGTTAAATTGAACAATTTTCATGAAGAAGTGTGTTTAGACAGTTGTTTGTGAACTGTCTAGTGAACTTTATTGAAGGATACTCTGACAACAATATTAAAAGCGAATGAGAGTAGAGATTAAATATAAGTAAACTGTGTCAATGATAATCTGGCTTACTTTTTCTGTGTTTCTTTCGGGCAAAACTTCAAGCGATCATAATCTATTAGTAGAAATAATTATAGACTTACAGTTGCAGTGTACACAATGTCCTGTTCTTATAACATATGACAATTACAATCAAGACACACAGGCATTGCTCTGTAGTTAAGAATAGAATAGCTCAATTAGCCAGTATAATGTATAGTTATTTGTTATAACAGATGATGATGAAAGTTAGTTTCTCAGGTTAACTTTATAATTAGACAGAGAACCACATATCCAAAACAGCAGATGATTTGAAATTCACATGAAAAGTGTTCATAAAATTACCATAAATACTTTCCCGCTTCTTGCTTTAGCTAAATTCCATTGTGGAGCTCATCAAAAATGAATTTACAAATCAGTTTATTGTCAGACTCTTCTTTTATGTGAATTTTGAGTTGTCCGGAGAAAACTTTTGTAAAATGTTTTAGATCTGTGGCATTCGGTCTAAAAGTGAAGGTGAATTGAGATAGATTTAGAAAGTACACTTCAAGATCCCTACACGGCAACATGCTGCAATTGATTGTTGCTACCATCCCTGCGAAAAACTGTTCAGGAGTTTTTGAACAGTTCATGAACTCCTGGACTGTTTTTCGCAGGAGCAGGATTGTTTCTAGCATCTGTGTTTTACACAGTGACAAAGCTACTGAAGTGGCAAGATAAATATTATGCAGATCATATAGGTCTAAATCAAAATCTACATTTTATTGCATGCAAAGTTTGATTTCATCAACAAATGTGTATTAATCAAGCCATTATCTACATCTGATTGGACGTTGCTGTTTGCCTAGTACTATGGCACTGTTTGATGACACTGTATATATCAACCACCTAAAACAAATACTGTAGTGTATGCGTAATTGCGTATGGTATAATGATGATTAATAATACAGTGAACCTGTATATAACAGCCAGCTAGGAGAGGTAGATAAATTGACCACTATAGACAGATGGCCTTTAAATACATGTTTGATTCAATAGAAATACTACTTTAGACATTGCATGCATGAGTGACCACTATAGACAGGTGGTCGCTGTATAGAAGTTATCGTTATAACAGGTTAGACTGTAGCAGACACAATTGTTTCAATTTAATTAATACCAAGATATTGCAATAAAGACATAACAAGCTTTAATCTGTGACTCCAAACAAAAAGTCACAACAATACATGAGCATTTCAGACAAGCCTTATGTTATGCATGAATGTTATTGAATTTGAAATAGTTTGATTGCGGGTAGGTTAATGTATAAATATTTATAATTAATGGAAGAAAATCAGCATTGCTACCATCCCTGTGAAAAAAGTTTACAATTTATGAATGTGAAATTGCCCAACTGCTCATTAACGGTTCATGTAATTTTCATGAAGTGTTCATGAAAATTTGGGTAATTCAACGTTAATAAGCTGTTAATAAACTGATGAATCTTGTCACAAGAGCAATCCTGTTCACAGTAGAACACCTTTAAAGAGTAACACAGCATAATGTTAATTCAACAAAGTGTAAGGCCTAATAAAATGCCTTCAAAGATTGTCTGGCAGTTTAGCTACTAACCTAAGCCACATTCCCCAATTGCTACAACTTTTTTAGGGTTATCAACAATCAGACATTTTAACTTTTCATAGTAGGCATCGGGATCATTTTCTTTCTCAAATTGAGAACATCGAGTAGGATGACAACCAACAGTACAGTATAGGTTATCTAAAATATAAGAACAATTTTCAGCAACATCTAACAATACTTCCCATTGAAAATTTGTTACAATAGTATTTGTCCTGAGTGGGTTTTATAAATTTGAAAAAAATTTGCAATCAGTAAAATCAAATTTGTTTAGAAATATCAACTACAGTCAAAACTGTTTATATAGTATCACCTTTTATAACGTATTACTGTTTATAAAGTACTGAATTTAACCAACTCCCTGGTGAAATATTGTATCTTTATTCTTATAAATAATTGGCTAGTGGCACTTCACCTATAGTATATACTTTGGAATTTCCCTAGGGGTGCCGCTATAGACAGGTTCTACTGTATTTGTAACACTATTCATTGCATTGACCAAAACAAATGTAGAAGAAATATGAGTAAAACATATAATTTGGTTAATCTGGTTCGGTTATGTTTTGATCTGAGCGTGGAATGTTATTTAATACATATTATTCACGTAAATCATTACCATTGGAGAATATTGAGCACATTTTTTCAACCATATTATTTTTCATCCGAACAAGAAAAATTAAAAATATCAAACACCCCTCATTTTCAAAAATTTTACTTGAAAAATAGTGATACGTTTTGTGAAAATGTCGCAAATGTCGCAGTAATTTTGAGAATGATATTGATTGACCAAAGAAGCTGTTTTTAGATTAGAATTATTTATTGTTTGACTATGTTAGTTAAAGTTTAGCTGGATTATTTAACGTAAAGGCAACCCCTGCGAAAACAGTTCAGGAGTTCATGAGCAGTTCATGAACAGTTCATGAACGTTAAATGGCCCCAAATTTTCATGAACTGTTCATGAATTGCCTACGAGGGTTCACAAACTGTTCATAAACAGTTCATGAACAGTTCAGGAAAATTAGAGCCATTTAACATTCATGAATTGTTTTTCGCAGGAGAAGCTTTTCACTATCTTAGTTTTCATAAAGTATTATCTTGATTCACTACTGTAGTCTTGTACAGTTTCTGATAATTTTTTATCATGTTAATCGTAGTTTTAGGAACCTTGTGAAAATCAACCAGTATGAGTGAGGATTTTCTCATAAACATAAAATATATAAATTAGACTAGCAAGAAACACAAAGCTTTGAAAAGTGGATGGTATTCTTCTCTTTAATGTAACAGTAGGCTAGCACAAAAATAATTACATAATACTATATATATAACTATTTTAATGTAAATAATATTAAAACAATAGTTTACCATAATCTTTGATGAAATCCAATGTATCAATTGCTTCCTCCAAGTACCCAGCAGTTACAATCATCTTGGCATAGCAGAAAATAGAGAACAGAAGATTCAGTTGTAACCATTTGACTAAACAAAACATCTTACGGAAGATGGATATACATGTGAATTGCAGGTCTATTGCAAGTTTGAAAACAGCTCATATTAAAATCTTGTAGTAGAAGTACAAAATTAAAGATTGAAACAACAAAGACACATATATTGCTTTCGGCCTAACAAAAGCACACCTTGCCACATGAAGTGGCATAGAACAATTTGTTTGTGTACCTAGGTTTAGTACTGTCGTAAATATCCAAATGTTAGCACTGACGCTAACTTACATTTAATAAAATTGTAAATTATGTTGTTCAATAAAGATCATTTCCCGTAAAACGAGTCCATGAACCTTCAACGACGCAATGACACATGTGAAAAACAGTTAAGGAGTTCATGAACTGTCCGTGAAGGTTCATGAAATGTTCATGAACAATTGGGGGAATTTAACATTCATGAACTGTTCGTGAACTCCTGAACTATATTTTAATAATGATATCATGTTCCAATTTCATGAATTGTACATGAAATAGTTCATGAACAGTTTATGAAGAGTTCACAAACTCAGTGAGATTTTGTAGGGTTCTATTCAGACAAAACGCAAAAACGGGTTCTCTATTTATACAACACCATTTATATATATATATATTAAACAAATAGTTCATACTTTCCGTGAACTATGCTCTGATAGCACCACGAGAGGCATGTAAGGAGAAAACGAGAAGGCATCAGAAAATTACGAGCCGCCTCGGCGAGTAATTTTCGCCTTCGAGTTTTCTCCTGAAGTGACTCGAGTGGTGCTATCAGAGCATAGTTCACGGAAAGTATGAACTATTTGGTTTAGAACATAGCCAACCCCGATTTGTGAATGTTTCGTACGATTTTTCAGAGCATTTTCTGATCTTTACAATCCATGATCAAGTATGCAATTCTCCTATTTTCGTGACGTCACCGCAAGAAAGCTGAGTCGAGAGCTTTACACTTGTCTTTTTTAAATCAACTAAAAGCTGCGGGGAAAAATTGATATCAGAAAATTTATATTTCTCTTCTTGAAATTAAAAGAATGGATGTGTAACATCGTTTTCTTACATAGTCATGGATTCTTATCTTTAAACAATATTTTCTATGTTCTTATGTGTGTTATTCATTATGGAAAACTGACTGGAAAAACTTGAAAAGGAAAGAAAATGTTTCTTACCTATAATTTGAAGAATTTCGTAAAAAGCCGTGAACATGAAGAAAGAAATGAAACAACGAAATATTTATTGACTAAATGTTTGCTAATTGCCTATCTATTTATAAAGAGCAGATTATTGAATTGATGATAACTTTTTAGCTAACTGATTGTCTAATGTTGCTAACTTTCATTTGGAGAAATGGTTTAATTATTTGAAATTTTAGCGGTTGAATTTGTTTAGCCTATGTTTTGGTTTTGATAGCTTATCGAAAGCTTTCCTTTCTATGCCAGTTAGTGCTTATACTTATATCTAGGAACTTGAAAAAACTGGCCATAGAAGGACGAGGGAATGTATTAATTAAATGAAGTTATGTTATGTTTTTACAATTATCAATACTGTAAAAGTTGGGCAAATTGTTTTTGAATTGTTAATTTGTGAAAAATATTTCTATACATTTTAAACATGTTTGTTTACTAGCTTAGATATTTCACCCAGAGCCATTTGATTCATTTTGAACAACTGAGGCACTGCATGAAACAGTAACTCAATGAAATTGTATATGACTCTACAAATATTCACTGTATTTGCTTTTTACTTTTTATTACTTGCCAGTTTATAATGCCATATTTAAATAATTATCGGTTGTTTGGTAATTTCATAAATTTCTTGAAATCGACGGGGTCATGCTCGGCTATGGTGAAATGGCGTTATTGGCGTTAACCAATCAAATTGCAAGAATAAATCGTAGCAGATCCTCAATATGTTCTAAATATATATATATATATATAGTATTAGATATTATCTAATAGCAGTAAAACAGTGCTCAATGTCAGTTGACAGAGCTGTAAATATAATAAAGAAGTCAAAGACTACACATTTTGATACTGTTACTTAAAGTTTCACGCTTTATGCGATCCTCAGACAGTTAAAACTAATCAATAAAATACATTATACCTCATAATTAAACTTACAAAACGCGGCTATTGTTAAATAATATAAAGGCTATTGTTTTGTTAGATGCGATAATTCTTTGTAGTTATTTCCTATGCGGTAGTTAGTTATTACAGATTATGTTTTAGTGGATTTATAATTAGAAAAATAAAATTTATTTTCATGCCTACACTTAGAGATTAATTCTGATTTTTTATTTAATAGTTCTTTTTTTGCGCATATTATATGGTACTTTTCAGCTAAGCATAACTGGCATCTCTTTGATTTGTTGCTATATGTCTTGGCTGTAGATAGTGCAGTCCATTCAATTTGGTATTCAATGGCTTCATTTTTTAATTCCCAAATATATTTTGACAGCTGAGTGTTGTTCGTTTGTTTTTCATGTCTGAATGTGCTCATGTGCTGTGTGTGGCGTGTCTTGAATGTTCCTTCTGTAAGGCCGATGTAATTCTTTTCCACCTGGTCTCCTGTCGTGACTTTTGCATTATAAATTACGCTTTCCATTAGACATTTGTTATTAAAGGGGCAATTTTCTTTTACGCGGCAATTGCATAGTTTGGTACTTTCGGTGTCATCCTTTTCTGTATTGATTAGATTTTTGTTGTGATTAGTAATTATCGTTTTCATGTTTGAAGTGCAGCTGTAGCTGACTTTGAGTGTGTTTGAGTTGAAAATTTTGTGTAGAGTGTGCGATGGCGGAAAGTGCTTCTTGACTAGACTGAGAAATGTTCGGCCGATGTTTGTTTTAACGCTTTTATTAAAGGGTGGGTTGAACCAAGTAATTTTCCTGCGTCGGTTTCTTTTTTTATTGTTTGATGGTGTGGTTCTTGGTTGGTAGTCGAAGTTTGTTTCATGGCCACTAGCTACTAAGGCGTCTTCGTATGTAGGTTTATTATTTTTGAAAATGGTTTCATTTGACGACAAATCGGAAATTCGTTGATTGATTGCTAATGGGATGTGTTTCAAGATTGTTGGTGGGTGATTAGATTTAGTGTTGATATATATAGGTTGGTCGTTTGGTTTTCTGTACGGCTGAAAGGTATCATTGGTTAAGTTGAAAGTAATGTCTAAGAAGTCGACGGATTTAAGGTTAGTTTTTGTTGTGATTTTTAGGCCAATTTCCTTAAAAATTTTCGTAATTCTTTTCTTGCACCTTTCGGCTTGAGGACCGGACTTGTTTTTCATGACTGCCAGGCCATCATCTCTGTAAAGGCCAATGTTATTGTCACCATATACTTTCCCAAGTAGGTCTAATATAAAAAGCCCCACTAATTCGCATATTTCTGCTCCGTCGTAACTTCCCATTGTTACGTCAAACAGATTGGAATGGTCTTTCTTTGTCCATGCTACTCCTTTGTTGAATAAGACCGACTGCCTCGCGTGCATGACGATTTTGATGTCGTTGTCCGATATCGGAGTGAAGTTTTGAGCAAAAATGATTGCCTTTTTCAATAGTTTTTCAGAGATCATAGGATAGAAGCTTTCTATGTCGAAAGTCATAAAGGATAGCTGCTGCTTGTTTTTTAATGCCTTAAACCAATTTATAACAGAGGAAGAATTTTTCCATTGGTTTACTTTGGTTACATTTTTTACGTTGGTAATTACTTTCTCTAATATCTTTTTGCTAACAATACCGATTTCACTTTTAGCCGGGTTGATTAGTCTACAAGTAGGGTTATTTGAGAAATTGTCCTTGTGATCTTTCATGGTAATAAAGGCCGGCTGTTGTGCGATAATTTCTGCCCTCTTGTCAATTTTTAATTCCTCGCTGATCTTTTTGCCATCTGTATTAATTTTATCGACTGTTCCTTTCCTTGCCTTTTTATAAGTGGTTGTTATGTTATTAAGAAGTAATTTTTCATGTTGGTTAGTATCTATTTCGTAGTAATTAAGTACAGAAAACCAAAGCCGTACAGAAAGCCGTACAGAAAACCAAACGACCAACCTATATATATCAACACTAAATCTAATCACCCACCAACAATCTTGAAACACATCCCATTAGCAATCAATCAACGAATTTCCGATTTGTCGTCAAATGAAACCATTTTCAAAAATAATAAACCTACATACGAAGACGAAGAAACCGACGCAGGAAAATTACTTGGTTCAACCCACCCTTTAATAAAAGCGTTAAAACAAACATCGGCCGAACATTTCTCAGTCTAGTCAAGAAGCACTTTCCGCCATCGCACACTCTACACAAAATTTTCAACTCAAACACACTCAAAGTCAGCTACAGCTGCACTTCAAACATGAAAACGATAATTACTAATCACAACAAAAATCTAATCAATACAGAAAAGGATGACACCGAAAGTACCAAACTATGCAATTGCCGCGTAAAAGAAAATTGCCCCTTTAATAACAAATGTCTAATGGAAAGCGTAATTTATAAGGCAAAAGTCACGACAGGAGACCAGGTGGAAAAGAATTACATCGGCCTTACAGAAGGAACATTCAAGACACGCCACACACAGCACATGAGCACATTCAGACATGAAAAACAAACGAACAACACTCAGCTGTCAAAATATATTTGGGAATTAAAAAATGAAGCCATTGAATACCAAATTGAATGGACTGCACTATCTACAGCCAAGACATATAGCAACAAATCAAAGAGATGCCAGTTATGCTTAGCTGAAAAGTACCATATAATATGCGCAAAAAAAGAACTATTAAATAAAAAATCAGAATTAATCTCTAAGTGTAGGCATGAAAATAAATTTTATTTTTCTAATTATAAATCCACTAAAACATAATCTGTAATAACTAACTACCGCATAGGAAATAACTACAAAGAATTATCGCATCTAACAAAACAATAGCCTTTATATTATTTAACAATAGCCGCGTTTTGTAAGTTTAATTATGAGGTATAATGTATTTTATTGATTAGTTTTAACTGTCTGAGGATCGCATAAAGCGTGAAACTTTAAGTAACAGTATCAAAATGTGTAGTCTTTGACTTCTTTATTATATATATATATATATATATATATATATATATATACAATAAATTATAGACCTATTTATCAATGGATCTTTGTCACTAAGTTTCCATACCTCCATAGGAAAATTTTTGTATGGCTGCAGATATATATTTTGAAAATTAATTAATAAAATAATAATTAAAAAAAAATAACGTCACATAAAAAAAGTAAAACAACCTACCTGTTCAACACCATTTTCCCCGGCTCGCTTGAGTACATCTTTGAAATCATCTAAATGATCAAGCAAGGATATAAATGTCAATGCAATGAATTTATTTACCTCGTTTGGACATGGACAGATTAAATCTTACAGTAACGTTAGGCACCTGGCGCTAATAATACGCTAATATTAAATTACATTCACTAATAGATTGATGTTGCAGAGAACAGCTAAAGACAGAGAATGTAAATGTACCACGGTCAGTAACGGCTCAGTAAATACATGTATCCGGCTTGACAGATTTCTTAATTAATCGTTCGGACAGAGTATTTGATACAAAGAGAATATTAGTTCCGCATAACAATAAACACATATATAAAGCTTACTTAGCTATGTGTAGATTCAACCAGAGTATATATAAATGTGGTGCTTCAACAAGCAAAGAAAGTACATGGCAGTATACTCTGATAGTTACACAATGTGCATCTAAAATTGAAGTTGTGTTTACCTTGGTGAACAGTCTTCCCATGATATACACCTCTAAACATTGGATCTTCAAATAATTGAATAAAACAACATTATCAACTAAAATGAAAACTAACATTTGATAATTAATCACTATCATAAAAGTAAAAGGAAACAAAAACAAGGAAACACGGAAAACGGTTTATTGTCCATTCTTACTTTATTATTCTTATCTTGATTAGTATGATCTCCTAGCCAAACACCAAGCACTTTTACATTACAGTCAAACCTGTTATAACGGTCACCTCTATACAGCCGCCACCTGTCTATAGTGGTCACTCTTGTATTCATAAAATAATATTTTCTATTGAATCAAACCTGTATATAAAGGCCACCTGTCTATAGTGGTCAATTTATCTACCTCTCATAGCTTGTTGTTAAATACAGGTTTAACTGTACGGAATTATGAAAAAACTGTAATATATGGTTTTATAAGCTTAATGAACAACTTTGAATTTGAAAAGAGGGCTGTGGAGGGCTATGTTTGGTTGCTACCTCCCTCCCTCCATTCCATGCCGTTGGTTTAGAAAGTATCTAACTAGGAGCACCACTGACTTAGCAATGTGATTGGTAAGACCTGCGGGAAACGTTTCAGGAGTCATGGCCCCAGATTTCATGAACTATTCATGAACTGTTCATGTAGTGGTGCAATAATCAATATGCAGTGATTAGGATATGAAAACATACAGAAGTATAATAAAACAATCATACATGTTATTAGAAAATGAAACAAATCAACATAGTTTCTTACCCATAAGATTTACACCAATGTCTGTAAAAATAAAAATGAAATTGTAGACCTAATATTCAATATTCATGATTTAGATATGATCAGTTCCGTATCCATGTCTATCTACCTATAAATGTCAAATCATGTGTAAATGTATGGATGTTTGTTTGTATGCATGTATGTATCAGTAGGGTTAGCTCAGATGGCAGAGCAACTGAACTTCGGATCTGATCATATCTGATAGACTGTTGTTCAAACCCCCAGAAGGTCAACTCAGCCTTGACTTTATCTAAAACATCAATTGAGTACCATCTGAGAATGGCGGATGGAATGGTTGCAGCTTGAACGCTTTAAAATAAATATCATTAGAATCAGTTTCATAGGAATATTGTTATGACGGCCTTAATTTTTAGATTTTGCTATCTGCTTTTGCATGGAAAGAGAACATGTCTTTCTCCAATGATTTAGCTTTGCGTTGAAAAAACAACGCAATTTTTACACAAAACTTTATGGATTACAACATCCAGGGCAGTTTTACCCCCTAGGCACTAGAGCTGGGCGCATGCCTAAATGGGACCACGGTTTTTAATAAGCCGTTTTTCAAAAATTATAGTAGGTTTATGTAATAAAATATTAAATATCAAAATGTACTGTACAGTGAAATTAATCTACTACAGTAATAATAAGAAGGAAGGCAAAATAAGCTTAGAGAGCTTGTAGGAGAAACATATTCCCCAAAGATTACTGGGGATCATGCCCCAAAACCCCCTTCACCCAATGGCCAGGATCACAAAATCAGGCCCAAAGCCCAATATATACCACAATAAGTGTTTTAAGAACAGAAACCTCAAAGCGGCGCTGACACATCATAGATGTGCATAGTACTGAATTATCTGTAGGCCTAACCAAAATCTTATCAAAAAAGGAACACATTTCCTTGCTCTGTAGGCTTGCTGTGAAATCACTATATATAGTCGCCTAGTAGCTTACGTAGTAGTAGTGTAGGCTAACATATGGCATTCCTTTTTTGCAGCCTCAAACATCAAGTCAAAGTACCATTTTATGATATGTTACCAACATTGAACTATCTGCCTGAAAATTTTTCTGATGTTTATTTCACTATTTTTAAATCAAGTCAAGGCAATCCTAACATCTTTGCCCTGACTACTGCCAGTTACTTGAGCCGACGCGGAATCAGTCGAAGAGTTTACTACACGTTTACTTAATGCTATCTCTAGCTTTTTATCTTTAGTTTTTACGCGGTGGATATTGTTCCGGCTGCCGGAAAGCTGTCCTCAAAAGATAATGTTCCACGTGCGTCCTTTGCGCATGCGTATGTAGATAGTAAACAGGGCTGTGTCGATCGATCCAAATTAAATCTTAAATGGTTTGTAAAATAATTCATAGCTCCGTAGATTAGATTCAATTGACTGTTTGGAATAAATATAAGACAGAAACGATATTCAACCTATCTATGCATTAATCATTTTATTCTGTGTTTAATCTTAGTATTTAACTTTCTCAAGCTTATTCCTTTTATTCAATTTTAGTTTTTGGTTGTAGCAATTGAATGCCTACTTGTTAGGTACCCTGCAAACCTTGTTGTATAATCTTTTTTATTTATAGCACAACAGAATAAAAAAAAAGAAAAAAAAGTAGCCTAGCTGTGGCATGGCCAGTCCCACCAATATTTAACCCTTGGACTTAATATGATAAGACGCTGAAGTTAAAGTTTTGAATTGGTAGAACTTTCATTCATCAATCAAGCTTCACTTTCTCGAATTAGACATTCAGAATCAGGGACTTAGCACTCAGCTACTAGCTTAGTAGGCATGGCTAGTAGAACTTATTATGTTGCTTAGGCTTAGAGCTAGCACTGAATAAATTACATATATTAATTTAACTAAATTACCTATCAATCTTTTTGCAGGCTGCATCTTTGATACAATCAGACGAATATACCCAATGACGAGTATGTACTTTGTACTTTTGTTATCTATATGATTCCAATTAATTGGTCTGAGTCAGAAAATAGAATAGTGTAAGATGCTACGTAGGCCTATGTATTCCTATGATTTTCTGCTTTTGAAGGCCGGCATGAAATGTTGTGATGCCGGGCCTCGTTCCACATAGCCTGCGCGCAGATCCAATTCTTTTTTTTAAGGCGTGGCCATCTAAATAAGTAATAGTCTAGTCATTTAATATAAAAAATGACCTCAAACAAATTGCAATAGAAGCATTTTTCATCAATTATAGGGTCAAATTTTATCTATTAGTTAATTAATTAATTACTCCTGTCGAGTAATATTTTCAATGGATATCTTTTTCTGTCAAAAATCACCATGAAAATCCCTAGGCATTTGCCTGAAATTGTTCATTGTGTAAAATATATATGTCTAGTTGTAATTTCTAAATGCTGTATCTATTTGTAAGATAAATAAAGTATTTACATGATCTATACTGCGTAAAAATACAATGAATAACATTTTTTACCGACTGTGTAGATGTTTTTCTCTTTTTTATGTCGTTTTGTGTATCTCCGTACATAGCCTCGTTTTGGTAATTTGATACATAGTGACAGTCAAAGAAATTTTAAGCACAAGTTATATGAGGTAAATGATACAGGGCTCGTACTATGTCTGACTGTCTGATGGCATTCCCTCAAATTAAATCACATGATTGCACTGCAACTTAACAACCTCGCTTTCATGTTTCTACCGGGGATGCCATTAATCAAATTGTGAGTAATTAATTAAGGCATTTTGCCAACTCCAATTTCGGAACATTTTAGATTTGTTGTTAAGCATAAAATTTGACCCTGGTCTTGATGAAAATTGCTTATGTAGCAATTTGTGTGAGGTTAATGCTTATATTAGCTTAAAATGACTATTCTGATAAGTGCTGTTGCTTCAGTCCTGGGTGAAAATGAGAAAGTTATCAAAAGCAAATCGAAGTTGCCACTGCCACTTCGATGCCTAGGCAGACCCATAAGGACATAGCGATGCTTGTAAAGTATTTTCTGTAGATGTATGGCAAGAAAATATTCTGGCCTTACTTAGCAAACACACAGTTTAATTTGACATGTATCTTCAATACAGTCAATGATCCGTAGGTATACAATAGAAAGCAACGGACCAACGACTGACCATTGAGGTACAATGCTCAGCTAAGATAAGAATAATTTCTGATTGGATTTCAGTAACAAAATTAAGACACATTTACAGATGATTCAGGTAGAAAAAGAGCACCAAAAGCTAAACAGCTTCGCCCTTATGTCTGGATTGATCGAAATAGATTTAATTCATCAATATGATCTATTACAGTTTGAAACAGCATACCACCATTACTCAAATTGATGTATTTTTATTCAAGTCATCAGTCACACCTTACTAAATTAATTTAATCTCAAATTAAGATGAAATGTAGTTATCAGTGTTTAAATAAAATTATATATACAAATAAATAATAAAATAATATACATAAGATATAAAATAACAACTTCTTCTAACTTCTAGAATGTTCCAGTAGAAGATATATTAATTTATGCAAGCAAGCCATTATATATGTAACTCATTGATAACAGTTATTTGCATGAACCTGCTGTTAATTTGACATCATCAATTGCAATTATATTGACTCCAGGGAAGGTATTTGACTTGATCGTAATCTATACAATAAAATACAATAATTACAGTTAAAGCCGATATAATATTCATTAGTGTATAGGCATCAGTCTACACAGTATGTTTATTGCATCAGTGAATGAACGAAGGCAATTTAAATTAAAAGGTCTAATCATTATAAATACCGTTGCGAGCTATAATATGCTTTACTCTGCATTTATAAATAAATTACATTTTCTAAAAAAAACCTGTTATTCACAAGCTCAAACTTCAAATATGATACAATATATTATCTTCCTGTGATAGATTAATTAATATATTGTATACATATATACGGGTAGTTAAAAAATGGCAAACATTTAAATTAATCTCCCGAGTATAGGGAGCATTCTGTACAGGAATATCTGATAAACATTTTCACATATTATCAAAATGTATGCATTGATGTAGTTGGTACACATTGTCGATTAACAATTAAATTACAGTACATACCTTGGGTACACGATTGATTGTTACATGCTTCCGTCATTTGTTCACTCTTTCCTTGGCATACATTAACAGATGTCAAGTTTATGCAATTACGCTTTCTTAATCGACTACCCCCATTGCATGTGCTACTGCAACCACTCCAGTTATTCCACATCGACCACATGAAAGTAGTGCAATCCTCTAGTAAGCAATTCTGACTTTCACTATTTGATCCAGCACAGTTACTATTAAGACCTGCTTATGTAGCAATTTGTGTGAGGTTAATGCTTATATTAGCTTAAAATGACTATTCTGATAAGTGCTGTTGCTTCAGTCCTGGGTGAAAATGAGAAACAGTTATCAAAAGCAAATCGAAGTTGCCACTGCCACTTCGATGCCTAGGCAGACCCATAAGGACATAGCGATGCTTGTAAAGTATTTTCTGTAGATGTATGGCAAGAAAATATTCTGGCCTTACTTAGCAAACACACAGTTTAATTTGACATGTATCTTCAATACAGTCAATGATCCGTAGGTATACAATAGAAAGCAACGGACCAACGACTGACCATTGAGGTACAATGCTCAGCTAAGATAAGAATAATTTCTGATTGGATTTCAGTAACAAAATTAAGACACATTTACAGATGATTCAGGTAGAAAAAGAGCACCAAAAGCTAAACAGCTTCGCCCTTATGTCTGGATTGATCGAAATAGATTTAATTCATCAATATGATCTATTACAGTTTGAAACAGCATACCACCATTACTCAAATTGATGTATTTTTATTCAAGTCATCAGTCACACCTTACTAAATTAATTTAATCTCAAATTAAGATGAAATGTAGTTATCAGTGTTTAAATAAAATTATATATACAAATAAATAATAAAATAATATACATAAGATATAAAATAACAACTTCTTCTAACTTCTAGAATGTTCCAGTAGAAGATATATTAATTTATGCAAGCAAGCCATTATATATGTAACTCATTGATAACAGTTATTTGCATGAACCTGCTGTTAATTTGACATCATCAATTGCAATTATATTGACTCCAGGGAAGGTATTTGACTTGATCGTAATCTATACAATAAAATACAATAATTACAGTTAAAGCCGATATAATATTCATTAGTGTATAGGCATCAGTCTACACAGTATGTTTATTGCATCAGTGAATGAACGAAGGCAATTTAAATTAAAAGGTCTAATCATTATAAATACCGTTGCGAGCTATAATATGCTTTACTCTGCATTTATAAATAAATTACATTTTCTAAAAAAAACCTGTTATTCACAAGCTCAAACTTCAAATATGATACAATATATTATCTTCCTGTGATAGATTAATTAATATATTGTATACATATATACGGGTAGTTAAAAAATGGCAAACATTTAAATTAATCTCCCGAGTATAGGGAGCATAACTGAATCTTAACATCCCAGGACTGAATTATGTTGATAAAATTTGCTAATACGTCAAAGTTGCTATCTATTTGTTTATATAGATGATTTTGGGCAAAATAGATGAGTTGTAATAATTTTTAAAAGTCACGGAATGATGGCATTGTATGTATAAGCATTATGAAAACATTATTTTTCAAACTTTATGAACTATTTCCTGACCCCTCTATTCAAAATCTTTCTAGGAAAAATGGGTCGTTAATTATAAATACAAGGAATATGTAATGAAAATGAATTCATGAGATACGACGAAGCGCTAAGAAATTCAACTCAAGAGCCGAGGCGATGCGTCAAATTAATATCTCATAGCATCTTTAGAAGGCGAATAACATCAATTCAGGAGTTTATAACAGTGCTGGAGGTAATTCTGTAACTGACATAATCAGAGGTCAGATCTAACATTATGTCCATTCTCTCAAAATGATTTGGTCAAGGTATCAAGAGGCTACTTAAACTTGAGAAATTTTGGAGAATATATACTGAAGTGGAAATACAGTATCATGCCTTGAAAAATGGATTCACATGCTGATAGCCGGTTGTTAATTTACCTTTGAATTCGTATTGATATAAAATGAAGTAGAGTAATGATGCCAGTCTTCTCCTTGAGACATGAATTTCCAGAAGAGAACTTGATAATCGTACCGTGATGTTGCATATATGTTATGAAGTGTAATGAGCAATTGACCAACATTCTCCCCGGTCATAATGTAATTAAAACTAAAACAATATTGACCAGTTGAACCAGGGACAATTACAGGACTATCAAGGTAATATGGAGGATCAAGCCAATATCTTTTGGGAGAAGCAACAAGGTATCCTACGAGACAAGCAGATACACAAAATAAAGTTGTAAATAGTTTAAAAAATATTAATATAAAATGACAACTAGACATATACTGTGAGACAAACAGATACATAAAATAAAGTTTCAAATAATGTAAAAAGAATATTAACATAAAATGACAACTATAGACATAGACTTTTTTGTATTGTCATCTCTCAACTCTTGACATTTCATTACAATTGGCATAATTACTGTGAATCATATATGCAAAAAGGCCAACTGCCATGCCAAAGAAGCTAAACATTTGGTCTTCTTATCGTGGTTAATTCTAATACAATGTAGAGAGCTGATAAACTGCGACATTTGTCCTCTGTAGACATATTGGCTGCTATATGCCTTATAGGAATGCCAGCAGCTCAAAGCATATGACACAAATGTTAGAGGATGGCCTTACCTGTAGAAATAGAATGCTGTGGCAAACGATCAGTATGTGTAGGAGACGTTTCTTCGCCAAGAGATACAACATTTTGCCATTTTGTACCACGATTATCAGCCCATCCACAAGTGGCTCCAGTAAATGCACAATCAAAAGAACCGTCTATAAAACACACATAACATTTAGCATTATCAACCTCGTAGAAGTAATTCATCCCATACACTTAGAAAAGGGGGTTAGCCATTAACTATAATACTTCCATCTGATGTCTTTTAATTATTTTTAATTATCAACTCTTGACATTACAATTGACACTGCAATTTACTTGAAGCAGCTAGTCCTCCTCCACTCTTCGATGCTATCAAAATCAAAATCTGAAGTTTGAAATTTGAATAACAGACAACCAAATAATTTGGATCATATACATACTTTGGGCATTTTATAAACCCTAACAGAGTTATTCCTCAAAATATATATGACAGATAAAATGCAATTGGAGATTAATTATACAATCTATGAAAATTATTATATATTAATTCCCAGGTATAGACGATTGATGGTTTTATGTCTGCATAGTAACAGCATATGCATAATAAATGTGAATTACACATATTTAGAAAAACATAATTTAACAGGTGATTGAATAGTTTCACATAATTTAGCCAGCGTGCAGACTAAAACCTATCTTGGCGAAAGTGTAAAAGTTTAAACTTTCGCCACCAAGATAGGTTTTAGTCTGCACGCAGGCTATCCATAATTATGTATTTGGGTAGATTTTCATTTGATAAGTATTTAATTTCTGAACATTGGATACCTGACGTGATTCTGGAAGTAACAACTTATATACAGTGATACATCTTATAAATTGGTTTGTCGATGGAAATTTGTGGAGTGACGATAAAAAGGTTACGAGAGTCAATATCTACAAACTATAAACAGATTTATAGGTAATTCATGGAAACTTTCATGAACAATTGGGCAATTTCATGTTATATACATGAGTGAAGAAGAACTAACTATAATATTTATTTCTGTACAGGAATATCTGATAAACATTTTCACATATTATCAAAATGTATGCATTGATGTAGTTGGTACACATTGTTGATTAACAATTAAATTACAGTACATACCTTGGGTACACGATTGATTGTTACATGCTTCCGTCATTTGTTCACTCTTTCCTTGGCATACATTAACAGATGTCAAGTTTATGCAATTACGCTTTCTTAATCGACTACCCCCATTGCATGTGCTACTGCAACCACTCCAGTTATTCCACATCGACCACATGAAAGTAGTGCAATCCTCTAGTAAGCAATTCTGACTTTCACTATTTGATCCAGCACAGTTACTATTAAGACCTGTTGAACAAATGCGGAGTCTTGTCTGTGTTCCAACATCACATGTTTTACTACAAAGTGACCAACTTTCCCAAGAATTCCATGTACCACATACATTTCTTTGGCATTCCCTGATATCAGCATTTTCTCCTATGCAACCTATTTGACCAAAAGAACCATTTATACAATTTCTAGTTCTGGATTGAGATCCTATACCACATGAAACACTGCACACGGACCATGATGTCCAATCTGAGAATCTTGGACACTCATCAGTATTACACAATCGACTTTCACCAAGGGGAGCATTGCACACACCACTTCCAATGCAAGTCCTTGATCTTGATTGCAGCCCTGTTCCGCATGTTTTACTGCAGTCTGACCAACCAGTCCATTCAGTAAGTAATCCTGACAATGAACAGGAGACGGTATTACAAATTTCAATTTCACTGGCAGGTCCAATACATTCTGAACTTGGAAACAAACCATTTCGACATGATCGTGTTCTGCTTCTGGAACCAGTTCCACAGGATTTACTACAAACCGACCATGATGACCATGTTGTAAATGATGAACATCCGTTTGAGTTACAATTCTCATCTTCAAAGCTGGTTCCTATACAACCTGGATCCCCAAACAATCCATCAAGACAAGATCTTGTTCTTCTTCGCGATCCTGTACCACAAGTTTTACTGCATTGAGACCAAAATGACCAGCCAGATAATTGTGATTGCAAGGAACAAGCTATTTCATTACAGTTACTCCTTTCTAATGTTAGACCAACACATCCTGGTTCACCAACAACACCGTTCTGACATGAACGTGTTCTACTTCTTGTTCCTGCTCCACATGTCTTGCTACAGCTGAACCAAGACGACCAGGCTGTGAATGACGCACAGTTATTTGTATTACAATTTTGAGCTTCATTAGATGAGCCTTCGCATCCTGGGTCACCAACAACACCATGCTGACATGAACGTGTTCTGCTTCTTGTTCCTGTTCCACATGTCTTGCTACATCTGAGCCAAGACGACCAGGCTGTGAATGACGCACAGTTATCTGTATTACAATTTTGAACTTCATTAGATGAGCCTTCGCATCCTGGGTCACCAACAACACCATGCTGACATGAACGTGTTCTGCTTCTGGAACCAGTTCCACAGGATTTACTACAAACCGACCATGATGACCATGTTGTAAATGATGAACATCCGTTTGAGTTACAATTCTCATCTTCAAAGCTGGTTCCTATACAACCTGGATCCCCAAACAATCCATCAAGACAAGATCTTGTTCTTCTTCGCGATCCTGTACCACAAGTTTTACTGCATTGAGACCAAAATGACCAGCCAGATAATTGTGATTGCAAGGAACAAGCTATTTCATTACAGTTACTCCTTTCTAATGTTAGACCAACACATCCTGGTTCACCAACAACACCGTTCTGACATGAACGTGTTCTGCTTCTTGTTCCTGTTCCACATGTCTTGCTACAGCTGAGCCAAGACGACCAGGCTGTGAATGACGCACAGTTATCTGTATTACAATTTTGAACTTCATTAGATGAGCCTTCGCATCCTGGGTCACCAACAACACCATGCTGACATGAACGTGTTCTGCTTCTTGTTCCTGTTCCACATGTCTTGCTACAGCTGAGCCAAGACGACCAGGCTGTGAATGACGCACAGTTATGTGTATTACAATTTTGAGCTTCATTAGATGAGCCTTCGCATCCTGGGTCACCAACAACACCATTCTGACATGAACGAGTTCTACTTCTTGTTCCTGTTCCACATGTCTTGCTACAGCTGAGCCAAGACGTCCAGGCTGTGAATGACGCACAGTTATTTGTATTACAATTTTGAGCTTCATTAGATGAGCCTTCGCATCCTGGGTCACCAACAACACCATGCTGACATGAACGTGTTCTGCTTCTTGTTCCTGTTCCACATGTCTTGCTACAGCTGAGCCAAGACGACCAGGCTGTGAATGACGCACAGTTATTTGTATTACAATTTTGAGCTTCATTAGATGAGCCTTCACATCCTGGGTCACCAACAACACCATGCTGACATGAACGTGTTCTGCTTCTTGTTCCTGTTCCACATGTCTTGCTACAGCTGAGCCAAGACGACCAGGCTGTGAATGATGCACAGTTATGTGTATTACAATTTTGAGCTTCATTAGATGAGCCTTCGCATCCTGGGTCACCAACAACACCATTCTGACATGAACGAGTTCTACTTCTTGTTCCTGTTCCACATGTCTTGCTACAGCTGAGCCAAGACGACCAGGCTGTGAATGACGCACAGTTATTTGTATTACAATTTTGAGCTTCAATAGATGAGCCTTCGCATCCTGGGTCACCAACAACACCATTCTGACATGAACGTGTTCTGCTTCTTGTTCCTATTCCACATGTCTTGGTACAACTGAGCCAAGACGACCAGGCTGTGAATGACGCACAGTTATTTGTATTACAATTTTGAGCTTCATTAGATGAGCCTTCGCATCCTGGGTCACCAACAACACCATGCTGACATGAACGTGTTCTGCTTCTTGTTCCTGTTCCACATGTCTTGCTACAGCTGAGCCAAGACGACCAGGCTGTGAATGACGCACAGTTATTTGTATTACAATTTTGAGCTTCATTAGATGAGCCTTCGCATCCTGGGTCACCAACAACACCATGCTGACATGAACGTGTTCTGCTTCTTGTTCCTGTTCCACATGTCTTGCTACAGCTGAGCCAAGACGACCAGGCTGTGAATGACGCACAGTTATTTGTATTACAATTTTGAGCTTCATTAGATGAGCCTTCACATCCTGGGTTGCCAACAACACCATTCTGACATGAACGTGTTCTACTTCTAGCACCTGTTCCACATGACTTGCTACAAGTTGACCACTGTGACCAAGCAAGGAATAAGGGGCAACTATTTGTATTACAAATTTGCTGCTCATTGACCAAGCCTTGACACCCTGGATTGCCAACAACACCATTCTGACATGTTCTGGTTCTACTTCTCGAGCCTGTTCCACACGATTGGCTACAGCTAGACCATGCTACCCAGGTTGTGAATATCGGGCACATATTTGTATTACAATTTTCATTCATGCTTGCTTCACCAATACATCCTGGTCCGTTTTGACATGTCCTTGTTCTTACCCTCGACCCTGTTGCACATGTCTTGCTACAAGTTGACCACTGTGACCATGCAAGGAATAAGGGGCAACTATTTGTATTACAAATTTGCTGCTCATTGACCAAGCCTTGACATCCTGGATTGCCAACAACACCATTCTGACATGTTCTGGTTCTACTTCTCGAGCCTGTTCCACACGATTGGCTACAGCTAGACCATGCTACCCAGGTTGTGAATATCGGGCACATATTTGTATTACAATTTTCATTCATGCTTGCTGCACCAATACATCCTGGTCCGTTTTGACATGTCCTTGTTCTTACCCTCGATCCTGTTGCACACGACTTGCTACAAGTAGACCACAATGACCATGTTGAAAATGACGGACATGCAGGTACATTACATTCTTGGCTTCGTGTTACAGTACCTATACAACCAGGATCGCCTGCATTACCATTTAAACATGTTCTCGAGCTTGTTTGACTTCCACCGCCACATGTTACATCACAAGTCGACCAATCAGACCAAGGCGACCAGCCAACACAATTAAATTTGTTGCATGCCTGTGTTTGAGATGCTGAACCTGGACAGTGTGCATCTCCCGGTTCACCGTTTTGACATGTCCGGGATCTTGATTGAGATCCACCACCACAAGGCTCTGAACAAGTCTGCCATGAGCCCCAACCTGTCCATGATACACATGATCCAGTATTGCAAGATACAGCCTCTTCGAGAGAGCCAATGCATCCTACATCTCCAACCACACCATTTTGACACGATCTTGTTCTATTTTGTATTCCACCACCACACGTAACAGGGCAATTTGACCAATTTGACCAGGAAGACAATATTGGACATGAACCTGAATTGCAAGAAGAACTTTCCTGAGTAGAACCTAGACATCCTGTTTGTCCAACACTTCCATTTTCACAATTACGAGACCTGGTGCGACTTCCACCACCACACGATACACTACAATCATTCCATAAAGACCAATCCAGCCACTTTGGACATGCTGCAGTAGCACATTGAGTTGTAGCGTTGTCTTCACCGGGACAACCCGGTTGACCAGCAACACCATTTTGACAATTTCGTGACCTTGATTGAATACCTCCCCCACATGTCACCGTACAGCCAGTCCACCCAGACCAAGATGCCCAGCTAGGGCAGACGTCTTCATTGCATGTACTTGTTAAGGTTGTATCTCCAATGCAACCAATTTGCCCAACATTTCCATTTTCACAATTACGGGATCTCGATCTTGCCCCACTTCCACATGAGGCGCTACAGATTGTCCACAAGGACCACAAAGACCACGAAGGACACACAGGAGTATTACATTCATTTGTTTGATTCTCTTCACCAATGCAGCCATCTTGGCCTACACTGCCATCATTACAACGTCTTAGTCTTGATCGTGCTCCACCACCACACGAAACACTACATATGCTCCATGGTGTCCAACCAGTCCAACTAGGACAATTCCTAGTGTTGCATGCTTCACTTTCTGATGTTACACCTCTGCAGCCATCCTGTCCAGGTACTCCATGTTGACAACTTCTTGAATGGAAACGGCTACCACCACCGCATGTGGCACTGCAACTTGACCAAGCAGCCCAATCAGTCCAAGTTGGGCAGACAAAATCATTACAAATTTGAGAGGATGTTGATGATCCCTCACAGCCAGGTGATCCAGATTCACCATTGCTACAAATACGTGATCTACTTTGTATACCATTATTACAGGATAAACTGCAACTTGACCAATTCTCCCAAGCACTCCATGAAACACAGGGTGAAGTTGCACATGATTTCGTTTCCAAAGAGGAACCAACACAAGTACCTTGATTTTGACAAGAACGAGACCGAGATTGACTTCCAGTTCCACATGATTTGCTACATGAGCTATAGGAAGACCATTGTCCCCAATCAGCAACTAAAGATGACAAATTTGGAAATAATGAAGTAAATATGCAATTCATAGTAATTGATATTATATTTAAGTGCATAAATTCTTTATTCCACATAAATTTTAAAAAGATGCATATAAGCAAATAGTTATCAAACAAGAGACATGTCAATTTTCATCCTAATTGCTAAAAGTAAACTATAACCAACCAACTACTGTCTTAAAATAGTAATTGACTTTGTTTTAGAACTGCATCGACAATTTTTTATATTTAAATATTCTAGCAACTGACCACATTTAAGACTGTTGTAGTCAAAACAATGTAACTTAATTCATGAAATTTTGTTGCAGGGGTTACAGTAACATGTGCTTAAATCAGACATTCTTCTTTTCATAGCCATTCATCGCATTAGTGCATACAGTCCTGACAACCAACTTGTTTATAATGTATTCCAATCAAAGACCTAGTTAAAAACGATGGTTTCCTGCTATTTACCCCCCCACAACTTTTATTGTTTTCGCAAATGGGTTTAAATCACCCTTCCCTGTGATGAAAGCAGTTCATGGATGTAAAATGCAAAAATTTTGTGCAACATTCATGAAAGGTTCATAAAAATGTTAATGAATTCATGGATTGTTTCTATAAGATGTTCATAGACAGTTCATGAACTCAGTGAATCTATTCTATAAACCAAATGCATAAGAGACTATCACAAAACCGATAGTGGAAAAAAAACTAAATAAACATCAATACCATTTATTTTTAAATTTAGAAAGTAGGGCATGCAATAGCAAGTAGGAGTGCGAAGGTATGCATGTGTGATCTCATGCATCGAAGAAATACAAGCCATGGGTGCTAATGGGTTACTGCATCTTTGGAAACTATACCAAAAATAGTGCTGATAGTAAGATATTGCAGTATTTAAATGTTCTCTTTATGTGAAATTTACACACCTGCAATAGTGCAACTTTCTTCTGTTAGCATCAAATCATCAATTGCGATATCACCGGTAAAACTATTGCCTGCTGTTGCATTTATGATAATCTAAATAAAAGTAGAAACGAAAACAATTAGAGCTATATTTTTATATTTTGACATATGTAGGGTTTTTATTATTCAAGATCCTATAATCCAGTTATTTATAATTATGGCAGGATAGCATAATATATGATACATACGTCACATGTAAGCTACAATTGCTGTAGACCTACAATTGGATGTATACTCTATGCTCTGATTGGTCCTCTGGAAGGTAGGTTACTGTTGCCTTTTATGGATTTAAAAATCCATATTTCAATGAGTACCTAAAGTACGGTTTTTAAATATTTATAAAACATAATGAAAAACAGACTACAGTAGAATCCGGCAATAACGATTCCTGATTTAACGGCATGTATTCGGTGAATAACAGTAAGACAAAAAAATAATATTTAATCAATAATATGTACCGATAACAACGGATTCTGCCAAAACTGGTATAATGGTTTGTCTCGCTAGCGTATCCTTATTGCTGGATTCAACATTGTACTTCATTTTCATGGGATATATGGAGTGAGAAATCACTAATAACTAAATAAAATATTTGAAACATACCTTTGAGTTTCCAATAGCATTTAATTCAATCTCAAGATAATTCCACACATTGCCTTGATCACCAGCCAAATAAAAATGTTGTGTATCTACCAATGTATCCATATTTCTTGATGATATCTGAAGCGAGCCTATTGAATTTCCATACATGTGGTACCATATATAGAAACAACGAAAACCAGATGAAGAAGAACCAAGTTGTCTACTTTCTAATAACGCCACATCGCCAATGGTTACCGGAGATGAAGTTTCAAAGTATGCAAATATACCATCTATATAAAAACAAACCCATTATGAGTAATATAGAACATAGCTCCTGACTCAATAAAATATTGGAGCTGTTATTAATCATTTTCTTTATCGGTGATTATATGCAGTGAAACCAAGGGTTGTGGCCGCTTTATAGAGGTGACCGTTATAACAGGCTTGGCTGTATCAGTTTTTAATATTTATCCTTTAAAATGCGGTTAAATGAATGTTAAATGATTCGTTTTCTATGAGCAGTTTAAAAAAGATCTACAAAAGACCCATAATGTTCATGAAATAATTGACTGATTTTTGCATGGCTCAGAACACTTGAAATAGAACTATCAGTAAATACACATAATATATCTAAAAAAGGTCTTTACGCGTTGATAATTTAATAAGATTTCTGATCTGGATTATCAAGCTACTGTATTTGCCTTCATCTGCAGAAATATGTATGCAAGAGATATATCATCAATGTTACAGTATTTCGGTAATCTTACTTGTGCCGGTTGTGTGATCTCCATCCTGTGGGCCAGTCGCTGAACTCGGAGTAAGCGAGCCGAGAACAAAATTACGCTGGTCTCTCGTTGGATTTGTCCACAAACAAAAATCTGACTTTTCAAATGTGCAGTCATCAGCAGCTGAAAATAGATAAACACAAACATGAATAGTATTCTTTAACAATGTGAAATACTCAAAAGAGTAAATAATCCCACATATATCTAACAAATTTGACGTCCAATACCCAACGTCCATGTACTGTTTCCACAGAGGATATGACAAATAAACAACAGTGTGCATAGAGAATGTGTAGTTTCTGATAGCTTTAAAAGTAAAAAGAAGATATATCAAACAATTTCAAAGTATTGATGTATGATGTGAAATATGGTTTAGTGTCCAATGCAAACAAATGATTTTAGTTGCTAGATTCTATAAACCATATTTTTTATGGGACACTTGAGTCACTTCAAGAGAAAACTCAGAGGTGAAAATCACTCACCGGAAAATGTACGCTCATTGCTTAGAGTTATTGTGGTTCGCCTTTAGCAAATATAAATTTTATTTGTCATTCCATATGAGAATATTTGTAGTCTGTATACATTTCCTTAATAGCATCTTGCTCTGGAGTAACACTAGTCACAAGGAACTGTTACCTACCTGGAATACATGAGCTGGTACGGCAATTTTTAGCATCATTTGATGAACCTGGACATGCTTTTCCAGTTCCAATTGGCAGAGGATTGTTACAAAGACGACTTCTTACACGTGAGCCAGTGTCACATGTTAGCGAACATGCTCCCCATTCACCCCAAGAACTCCAGCCTCCATCAACTGGACCTGATGTGAAAACAGAAATGAAACAACTTTTATTTTAAAGTCCCACTATGAAAATCTAACGAAGATAACACAATACAAATGACATTTCAGTCATTTGAATTAATAGAAAGGAGAATGATAATATTATTATAGAATGACAACCATTCATTCTATGATCACTATCAGATTAAATATTACCAATGTCCAATATGTGATCATATACTATATTGAACTATTCTAATTTTTAGTTCAAAATTTCAAAATTTATTTCTGCTATTATCAAAATGGTAACAGGGAAATTGTTCAATATTTAGTTAGGATTAGGAGTATAACCAATCATTTTACACAAAATTAAGCTATCACCAATAAGCTATCTTAATTCCACAACTTAGTGGATGAGTTTGGAGAGTAAACTTCTTGAGCTTTGGGCAAGCAACAGCAACATTTTATTGACTATGAAAATCCTTGAAATTAGGCTACTCTGTTGATTTTCAATGGTTGCAAAGGAAAAAATTGGATCTCGATTCAGCTTCTTTGAGTTGCTATAGAAATTGTTTGAAAAATTCAGCTGCCAAATTTTTAGAAAAATCCTTATAGCTGCTTCCAAAAAGAATGTTTCAAACAAGAAGAAAAAAGTCGGACAAAAAGCAGATATGTTGTGTGAAAGTTGCCATCATTTACCCAGGGCTTTATTAGAATATACTGTAAAATAAAAATGACTCAATAGTGAGTGTTGGAATGATATTGGTAAATGGCAATACAAAGCAATACTTACTGTCACTACAAGCAGAATTTGTAACTGTGATGTCATCAATAGCAATATCACTTGTTTGTCCTGACCCAGAATGTGCCCTGATTTCATACTATAACGGGAACAACAACAATTAAAAAAGGTAGTTCATTGATAACATCTGTGAGAAAAAATCATGAATAAACAATTGAACAGTTCACGAACGTGGGTAATTTCACATTCATGAACACATTAACTTTTTTCACAAAGGAAAGATTGGAGCATGATGGCATGTACATTTAATTTTTGACACCATTTCTACAGTGGTCAGTTAAAATAAAAAAGTCACCACAAATGCAAACATAATGTTTGTCATAGTGACATGCATATCTTTGGAGAAAACCAACACTTTGTCTTCAGTTTGGGATGATGGGATCATAAACAGAATTTCCTTAACATTCACTACGACTGCAAAACATTTAGCACAACAATCATCTACCTTCATGGTTGAAGTGGCAAGGACAGTTACTTCGGCATAAGTCCACCAATCTCCTTGGTTTCCAATTTTCTCAAAAACAGTTGACTCAGTGAGAGCAACAGTATCTAATGCTGCAATAGATAACTTTCCAATATGATTTCCATACATGTAATACCATAAATGAATACAGACGTGAATTGGAGTGGATGATGTAGTGAGAGAGGGACTTTCCAACGCAGCATAACCAGGAGTAATCACAAGCTGGCCAGCAAGGTAGGCAAATTGACCTACAACAAATGGATAAGGTTTACAGCGTTAATGCAATACAACATTATTACTATTTTTGATATATAGAATAATTCATAACATTGATATGGGGATTGATCATTGATGGATCGATGCCCAAATAACTGACAACAGTGTCCTTGCCACTTTAACTATAAGCGTAGACAATTTACCAAGCGCAGTGGCAATGCAAAAATAATTGCTAGACAGTCATTGTGAAAATGAGTTCTCCATTTTCAAACTCCATTTTCAAACTTCAATGGGAAGCTTGTGGTGCATAGATCAACAAATGTTTTAAAATGTATTTAACAATAATAAATCTTACGGAGGAGCTAATTAATTATTAATTGTGTGTGGTAGCATTCACATAGATACAAAATAGCTTTGTACATGATATGGGAGTTGGAATCACATGGTTCAGAACTGAGCCTGATGCAAGACAAACTAAATTTGACTACAAATAATATATCATGAGCTACTTACCTTTGCCAGAGCTATGGTCACCATTCTGAGGACCTGTATCTGAAGTTGATGTACTTTTCCCAAGGATATAATCATAGCTATCTTTTGTTGCTAAGTTTGTCCAAGGTTCAAACCCTGTCTCAAACTGAGTATCAAATGACCCTGCAACAATATAGTAAGAATATAGCTAGTTTCAGAAAAAGTTGTTGGTTAGGTACTTCAATACAAATTTAAACATCAACATAAAAAATTATTTATATCAATATTGCCCTGTAAAATCGGTTCACAAAGTTAATGAAATTTTACAGAGGCTGTTACAAGAGTATTTTGAGAATTATTGGATTTAAAAACAATAATTACCAATTATGCATGACTTCAATCTGCATCTCCTACTTCCTGATGCATCACCAGTACAAGATGCTCCCGAATTAGCTGGAGCAGGTTCAGTGCATGTTCTTGTTCTAGTTTCAACCCCAGTATCACAGTCAGCAGAACAAGATCCCCATGAAGTCCATGCAGTCCACGCACCATTCACGGCAGCTATATTTTAAAACAAGGTGAACTAATTAATCAAAGTAAAACGTAACCTGTTTAATAATTATGGCCTACTGTAAATCAAATGCAACTACTTTGGGAACTTATAATTTGCATAACTTCCCCTGTGAAAAACAGTTCAGGAGTCCATGAACAGTTCATGATCGTTAAATAGCTACAATTTTTCTGAACTGTTCATGAACTGTTCATGAACCCTCACAGACAGTTCATGATCAGTTCATGAAAATTTGGGGCATTTAGCGTCCATGAACTGTTCATGATTTGTTCATGAACTCCTGAACTGTTTTTCACCGGGGTTGGTGTTGATTATCTCAAAACTACTTAGGTAAGACCTTTTATGAAGAGCTTCTGAAGATGTTAAAATTTTAATCAACAGGCAAACATGTATTATTCCATTAATCATGCATTGAATGGCCTGAACTAGCCTGAGTTTCAGCCAGACTCTGCTTCATATAACCATTCGTCTCAAAATAATTGGGAAAATCTGCAACTTTTTGCTGCAATGATATTAACAAGGTTACATTGCACTGTAATGAAATGAATAGTAAGAATGCTATTCTCATACCTAATTTATGTGTGGACTTTATTAAGAAAATGCATGCGTGTGTTGCAGGATTAAAGCCTCCTGCAAGGAGCCGCATTGTTAACACTATTGACAATGCAACATATTTCCATATGAAATCAGTAGGGTAGGCGTTATGCCCTGATACATATATAGATATATCTATTTATCAGTATTGGTTGAAGTAAACCACATCAATCATCTAGTAATAGAGCAACAGCGTTTGTAGAAGCTACAGCATATGCAGCTAATACGTTGCTCAGTCATGGCTTTTAAGAATGTAGGCCAATTTGTATGTTACTATCGGTTATGAATGATGCGTAAGATTTCAAATCTTATGCATCATAATCTAGACACTTGGTTTATTTATTAGTTACTTCTATTCAGAACAGACAATCATTATGTATTTATATTATAATTATCTAGATTAAATTTTTAACCATGCATAATTCCAATATTTTTAACAACACCGTTAAATATGTGTGAGCAGACACTCGGTGTATGAGACATGAACATGTGGATTGGTTTCACTTACTATTGCATGGACAATCTTGTTCCTCACTGTTATTTCCCAAGCATGTGTTACTATCAGCACTGATACAGAAGCGAGTTCGAATAGTCTTACAGCTTCTACAAGGTTGGAACTCACTCCAATTACTCCATGCTTCAGTTTGAGTATCTAAGTTATAAAATAGAGTGAGAATCAAATACAGGCAGCAATATCTACATTAGAATATGAATGAATATTCAAATCCTACTTAATAACTTTTGTTAAGTTTTAAAAGGATTAGAAATTTTTGTCAATAATTTTTTTAAATCTGGCATGGAGTACTTTTACGGTATATTAATTTGATAAATTTATTACGGTATGCCTTTTAAAAGAAATTTATCAGCATAGGCATATTCTATACAATACATGCTTGTAGGAAGTGAGAAGCAGTAGGCTTACAGCCAAATGGAATTCACAAGCTAACGGTTTCGTTTTGATAAATGTTAAGGAGCTATCACACATTAGTATAATAATAATAATACTGAGAAAAATGGATGAGTTGATGTGAACTGTTTAACCTATTGTTCATGACTGAGTCTATAAACAGTTCATGAAAATTGGACCATGAATATCACAGTCACTGGCAATCAAGACGATTATCATTTTTCTTACGATATAATTATTTACAAGGACGATCATTTTTCATAGGATCTGCATACTCACTTGAGCAATCGTAAAGTGCATTGATACCATCAATATCCAATTGTGACATGCCAACACGCTGACCAATTGTTATACTTGGATCAAACACACTAATAGTAGGCAGACCATTGCGAGAGAATGATGTTGCAGTGTAATGCATGACACTTTCGTAATCATATGTTTTGAATGGCTCAACTGTTGATGTTGTTTGCTTAATAAAATTATTTTCAAATCCTTAAATTAAAACAAGAGATATAAGGTAGGTATGTAGGTATGTATGTATGTATGTATGTATGTATGTATGTATGTATGTATGTATGTATGTATGTATGTATGTATGTATGTATGTATGTATGTATGTATGTATGTATGTATGTATGTATGTATGTATATATGTATGTATGTATGTATGTATGTATGTATGTATTTATGTATGTATGTATGTATGTATGTATGTATGTATGTATGTATGTATGTATGTATGTATGTATGTATGTATGTATGTATGTATGTATGTATGTATGCTCATTTGTCAACAAACATTGACCAGGGTCCGACAAAAGGATCAGCAATCTCGAATCCTAGAGGCATTTCAACATTGTATTCTGAATTTTGCTGTTGAAGTTTGACCAATAAATGATAAAAATATCAATTTTCTTCTGAATGTGCTCTAACCTTCCGGAATCTAGGATTTAAGGATTCCTACTTTTGTCGGAACCTGATAGTGACAGGCACATACAGTGAGGCTTTTAATGGCTGCTGCTTATGTAAAGCGATTTAAAGATTAATAAAAAATGAATTAAAATACATATATGCATATGGCCTAAATACAACAAAGCAATAGCAATTGTCTAATCAAATTACATTGTAAACTCGAAAGATTTTCGAATGCTGTTCTAGTAATTTGATTGGCTCACTCCCGTGTTTGGATCACGCAAGCCAAAACAACTTAGATAACATGAGACAAAAAACATCCAAAATTTCTAAATAATTGCAAATAAAAAATTGCATTATTAACACCGTTGATGATATATATTTAAGAGTACAGTATTATAATTCAAGGCATTCTTCTTCTTTACGTCATTTGTTTGGTTATGGTGGCTATTCTGAGACAAAAATGCCCTACAAAACCGGCAAAAACTTTTGAAAGAGCAGAAATGAGAAACAAGACAGATCAAAATCATAGCGTTCAAAAGAATCGAAAGTGTTTCGAAAGTAGAACTCTGGATCTGTGATTCGAAGAAAGGCAAAATATGACGAAGACGTGAAGATTTATAGGAGAAAATTGATCTAATCAGTCAAATCATTTATGTTAACTTCGTTTAAAAATAGTAAAAATATGTTTCAATTCACAAAAGGGTTACTGCATGGCAGCCGTGTTTGGGTTCTCTGATACCAAGACGCGGGATGTTGGGAGACACGAGAAAGCATCAGAAAAACAAGAGCCCGTAGGGCGAGTAACCCTTTAATGAAGCGGTACAGTGGCTATTTATATCTATTGTTAGTAGCAAACGTATAAATGTTGTTCATAAGTATCAGATCTTCGAAGCAGTTTCATTTTGAACTTTGCAGACACGAGCCAGAGCATTATATCTTCTACAGTGAAACCTGTATATAACAGCCAGCTACGAGAGGTAGATAAATTGACCACTAAGACAGGTGGACTTTATATACAGGTTTGATTCAATAGACAATACTATTTTAGACATTGCAAGAGTGACCACTATAGACAGGTGGTCGCTGTATAGAGGTGACCGTTATAACAGGTTTAACTGTATTTTTAATTAAGCAAGGTCCAGATATTCAACCTTTTAAATCCCATGCAAGTATATCTATAGATTCTTAGTTCTTTCTTAGTATTCTAATTTCTGTAACCCCACGCCTGAAAAAATCTGTAAAAACATGTCATATTTTGTAATGGGAACTATTTTTGTATTTATATTGTAGAATTAACGAGTGCAAATAAACAATTATAATGATAATGATGATCTGTAGGCTACAACTAAACAACTATACATATTTGGTAGCAGACAATAGTTTAATTCATACAAATAAAAAGTGTTGCAAGATACAGTTTTTGGTGTTGCTGAAAATTTATTTCTCTATGAAGATACATTGTATGAAAATTGGTTCTTTGACAGATTTCTATAGTTAGGCTAAGCTTAACATTCAATACATACCAACAATTAATTAAATTTACGTTCCCTTACCTGTGTTAATATTTTCCCAGTTAATTGCAACATGGTTATCTCTATCAGGTCTACTCTGCTCATGATAGAATCCCAGACAATGCATTATCTCATGTTCCACAATCCCTTGTGAATCGCAGCCACTTCCAATTGAGATATCCTGTGAGTTGGCACCATTGATAACAACTTTACCAATGAATGAGAAACACCTTAAAAATTCAAATGAATTGTCAAATAATAAAGCTGCGAGAGCATGCTGCTGTATGTTAGTGGCAGCCAATTTGGAATTCAAAAACAGCTCATTAAAATGATTGTGTAGGTCCTATATTAGAATAGAGATTCAGTAGGCAACAGTGTAACAGTAAGCAGAGCTTGGTAACATACATCATGTTGTTTCTATTTAGTACAATTCAACCAAGATGACTGCAAGTTGCCAGCAAGACTCATTTATGGTCATTATCATCTACCTAACATAAACTGCAAAGCCAACATTGACCCAGCTCCAGAATGACCTACACAAATGCTACAACGGTTGTCTCCAAATGCAGTCCTTGTGATGTTTTTTCTAATGTAAATGTCAATCAAACCATATGTAGGCTATTTGTGATGTCAAAATAGCTTTGTGATGCTAATTTATGGAGAGCGTTCATGATTTCAAATTTATATTAATATAGACTGTTGTAGTATTAAAGTTGACAATTGAAAAAGAAAAAGAAAACTTTTCTTCAGCAGGTGCTTTGCTGCTATTTGCGCCATTATAGAGCTTGTTTTAGTGACAAAGACTAGTAGTAATTGAAGAATCAAATTTAGCATATTAGAATCGCTTGATTTTAGCATGCAAGAAACGTTAACTACACATTTGAGAAGCATACCCCCAGGAACTATTGACATCATTCTTTATCAGAGGAAGCTTGAATTCGACATATTTAAATTTGTATATTTAATTATCATACCACAAAATGATAACAGGTATTATGTAGACATGCTCTTACCCTGCTCCTTTTATGAATGCTACACGATGAGCCTCTGAAGTGTACGGCACAAACTTGATACACGTGTTTGTTTCAAATGCATTGATAGCTGATATAATAACACTTTTCGCTTCTTCAGCTAGAATTAAAGACAATGGAATATTTATTTCATTCAAACAATTTAATTATCTTTCACTCAAATGTAAGGGATTTAAATAATAATAGCCTGTTTGAATCATTTGAATTTGTTTTCTACAACTAGAGAAAGTTGAACCTATTTCATCTGAACTGATAAGAAAATATATAGATTATTAGAAGCCTTTCCATTACATTACATTCCCCTACACCTAAGTTACTAATAGACATATCGCTGCTCTCATGCGGTCAAAAGTTGAGATAAGCAGGCTGTGATACAATAAACCGGATTAAAAGGGTGACTTTTTGAATAGTTGATGATACTTTGAGTGAGTTATCATAATGAAAGCAGTGATACTAATAATGTCACATAGTAGGCTAATACATTATCTGCCACAGATGGCCACAGATGATGCATATCCAATAAGAGTTGCCTACAATTGATTAATTAAGCCATGGAATTAACTCTGCAGCAAAAAGTTGTTTTACCGCAGCTAAATAGATCATTATCACAGCTAATTGACTAATTAGCCTCATCTTTCAAAAGTCGCATCTAAAAAGTCATTTTGCTGCAGCTAAATAGATCATTTCCACAGATAATTGCCTGATAAACGCATCTTTGAAAAGTCGCAGCTTAAATGTTAATTCCCCATAGCTAAATATATCATTTCCACAGCTAATTGTCTAATAGACGCATCTTTGAAAGACCTCAGCTTAAAAGTCTACTCGCCTAAGCTAAATAGATCATTTCAGCAGCTAATTTTCTAAAGTAGCCGCATCTATAAAATATAGCAGCTTTAAAGTCATTTCGCCAAAGCTAAATAGATCATTTCCGTAGCTAAAACACGCAAATAGATGTCTAATAGACGCAACTTTGAAGTCGCAGCTAAAAAGTAATTTATTGGCATCTTTCTCCAAAAAGGTAAATGAATAGACCCTTTAGGCCTACATCTATTCTCTACTCGTCGCCTTGATTGATTACACGGTCGGTAAAAATCTTTCAATTCTTTGCCCGTAAGTTAAGAATAAGATTTTGACCATCTTTGTCCTTCTTTGTCAATGAATAACTTAGCGTCAAGCTTTATTGTTGAAACTTTCACAGAATTCCCAGCATTTTCAGATTCCCTTTTTGCAGATTTGTTGTTGTATATCACATGCATGATCGTCATTTTCTTCAGAAGAAGTGTAGTCTTGCATCAAGAAAGCCATGTCGAATATGAATATGTTTCATGCATACGGACATGTGTAGTTGAAGGCAAAATGCCCTTGAAAATCAACCAATTAAATCAAAGTTATATCCAGAATGACACTGAAAGGATTTCTGTTTACAGAGGGCCCTTAACGGAATGAAATTTGTTAAGTAGCTGCCACAAAATATGTTTCGGTGTGGTAAGATCCAATTAGATGCGCTGAGCTAACTATTCAGCCGCAGAAAAATGACTAAATAACTGATAACTAGTTAAATGTGATAAAAGGACTTTTTTGTTGGGGAAAAATTACTAAATAGCATAGACTAGTTAGCTGTGGTAGATTGATTTTTCAGTCGCGGTAAAATGATTGAAAAGCTGCGACTCATTAATTGCGGTAAATTAACTCTTTAGCCGAGGTAAATGAACTGAATAGCTGGAGCTGGTTAGCTGCGGTAAAAGAACTTTTTAGCTGTGGACATAATTATCTCTCATTAATTAATAAACTAGCCTATTGCTGAACTAAGCATATATATTAGGCTATATATATATATAAGTGAATGAGATACATTCACAAATACTGTACTCACAAAGCAGTGTATCGAATTCGTATGGAATAATTCTATTTGCCCATAGTAAACTGCGGTGAATGGTTGACCCTCGTCTTGTTCTCTCTTTTGCTGTATTAATCTTAATATCCCCTTCAAAGAAGTCTTCTTCATGTCCTATGGATTAAACATATATGATCAACGATAAATCAAATGTTTAACACGAGTTCGGCAGTGAGTCAATAAATTCATTATATTTTTTGTATTTATCATTTTACCACAAGCTGGGTAAGGAAGCTCTTTTCCACCGGGTGGTTGGTTAGCTGGTTAGTGTCTTTTGGAGTGTGTGTGAGTTTAATGACCGGATGCTCTTCCTCAATGCCAACCAATAGGGTAGGCTAATTGCATGGAAAATCACACAGATTGACTGCCACCTTCTCCGATTTTATTGAAATTTGGTATATGGGAAAAACTTGTTGAATGAAGTCGGAAAATCCAAAATTTTACTTCAAAATTTAAAACAGTAACGATTTTATGACACCTCAAACTTTTGGAAATGGTGCAAAAATTGCCAATAATTGACAAAATGGGTCAAGTTTGATTAGTCATATCTCCGTCACTTCTGTTTCAGATTGTGCCAATCAAGTAATATTCAATGTCCAGATAGGCCTACAGTACATAGTTTGATTAGATATTGCAATAAAAATTTGTTTATATATATATATATATTAAACAAATAGTTCATACTTCGTTAAACACTTCAGGAGAAAACTCGAAGGCAAAAATTACTCGACAAGGCGGCTCGTAATTTTCTGATGCCTTCTCGTTTTCTCCTTACGTGCCTGTCATGGTGCTATCAGAGCATAGTTCAAGGAAAGTATGAACTATTTGGTTTAGAACATAGCCAACCCCGATTTGTGAATGTTGGGTACGTTTCTTCAGAGCATTTTCTGATCTTACATTCATTGATCAAGTATGTAATTCTCCTATTTTCGTGACGTCACAGGAAGAAAGCTGTGCACTTGCCTTTTTAAATCAACTAATAAAAGCTGCGAGGAAAAATTGATATTGAGAAATTTATATTCCTCTTCTTGAAATTAAAAGAATGGATGCTTAACATCGTTTTCTTACATAGCCGTATCTTTAAACAATATTCGTATCTTTAAATAATATTTTCACAAATAATATATTATGTGTGTTATTCATTATGGAAAATGACTGGGAAAACTTAAAAAGGAAAGAAAATGTTTCTTACCTATAATTTGTAGAATTTCGTAAAAAGCCGTGAACGCGAAGAAAGAAATGAAACAAAGAAAGATTTATTGACTAAATGTTTGCTAAATTGCCTATTTAAAAGAGCAGATTATTGAATTTATGATAACTTTTTAGAATGTTGCTAACCTTCATTTGGAGAAATGGTTTAATTAATTGAAATTTTAGCGGTTGATTCTGTTTAGCCTATATGTTTTGGTTTTGGTAGTTTATCGAAAGCTTTCTTTTCTATGCCAGGAATTTAGTTTTTACTTATATCTAGGAACTTGCAAAATTGGCCATTAAAATATAAGGGGATGTATTAATGAAATGAAGTTATGCTATGTTACGTTTTCACAATTATCAATAAAGTAATAAGTCATGCAAATTGTTTTTGAATTGTTAATTTGTGTAAAATATCTCTATACATTTTAAACATGTTTGTTTACTGGCTCAGATATTTCTCCTGCAAACTTTTTGATTTATTTTGAACAACTTAGAAAATGAAATTGTATATGACTCTACACATATTCACTGTATTTGCTATTTACTTCAATTACTTGCTGTTTATAACGCCATATTTAAATAATTATCGGCTCCTTGGTATTTTCATAAATTTCTTGAAATCGATGGGGTTAAGCTCAGCTATGCTGAAATGGCGTTATTGGCGTTAACCAAATCAAATTGCAAGAATAAATTGTAGCAGATCCTTGATATGTTCTAAATACATATATATTGGTAGGTATAGCCTACTGTTGCAAATAAAAGTTTATACGTGAATAAAAACAAAACCCAGGCCAGGATTTGAATTTGATAAAATGATATCAAAATATGTAGTTTCAATAGCTTTATTTAAATTTGTCACTCTCATTGTCAGCGAATGAATCTTGCAAATGATATATATTTTGTAGACAACATGAGCTAACACTAGAACATTCAGCATAATACTTTCATGTAGTGAGCATATAAATAGAACAACTCTAGAGGGTATCCATGATTGGAGAGGGTGCAGGGATTCTGGGGGAGTAGCATTTTGATCATTGTGTGAGTTAAAGCAATTCATGGTCAAAAAATTGTCCTGTGGTAGTAAGTATGCTGCATAGAAATAGAGCCTAGACGGATCTTATCTACTAGCTAGAGAGCTCTGATTTGCAGCCTGGGCAAAGCATCAATGAAGCTTACCTTTATTGGCTTGAAGAATTTGATCAAATACGTCCTGCTTTTCTTGTACTACTGCTTTGGTCGAATCTGCATAATTCAAAATCAACATTTGATCAAAAGAGCAAAATCAATAATAAAAAACGAAATCATAAATATTTATTATTGCATCAATATAGGCTATTCAACTATTGACATATTATGGTATGTCTAAAGATAAGGGACATGTGAAATACATGCACAACAACAAGTAGACTTTAAAGTCTGTTTGTTAGGGATTTTATGTTATCAGACTGTCAGACATAGGCTGTATGAAGAAATTTGCTAGACATTAGCTAAAAAATAAATATTTCCTAATCGTCATAACGATTTGAAACCAAGATTCCAACTGGAAGAATGTATTGTTCAAGTGATTGAGGTCTGACTACTGAAGGCATATATCGTCACTAGTGTGATGTGATGTTTTAAGAAGATAATTGTATAAAAAAACACATTTTAATCAACAAAAAATGAGCAAAATAAAAGTAGGCCAATCTAGACAGACTCATTTGAATGTATATACCTACCAAACGTCCTATCCTATCGTAATCTAAATAACTAAGCCAGGCGTCCTCCATCGCCCAGCACCACTTTAAAAATGAACGAAAGTGAAAGTTGAAATTAAAATATTGCTCATTATTTTTAGGCCTCGATATGATAAATCTCATTCTCTCAATGCGCCATACGGTGTTTTAATTTGAAATAGATGGTCATAGTGATTTTAAAGAATTTTGGGAATATATAGTGCATGCACATGTGTGTCATATTGTGCTCTATTATATCTATTTATTTTGACTATGATTAATTTAAAATGTTATTAACCCGTATGATTAAACTAATCTAAAATAAATATCAAGAGGGATGTGTGTCGATTCACGAAAAGCGAACATAGCATTACACCAACTAATTATGTGAAGATATGGGTGTGTATATTACGTAGATATCGAAAATAGCGTTTGATTCGCAAATATTTTATATATATATATATATATATTTAGACTATGACGGTTTGGACTGACGTAAATTCCAACGATAGAAACTGGGGCTAATATCATAGACATTACATAATGACTTAATGTAAAAAATACTATTATATCAGTAAGATATTTCCACAATAGTATTAAAATATAAGTGTTATCTCATAGGTCAATGTCTTTGTACAGTTTTCTATAATTTTACAGCAAAGTTTAGTTAAATTCTTTCTTTACATTTAAAGTCAAAAGCTAGAGTTTATACAAATTTACGAGTAAGAACAAGCTGCACTTCATAAAATCAAAGAACATCTTTAAAACGGTAAACTCACGTAATCAGCGACAGGCCTTTATGCGGAATACAATCAATCCGCAAATTATATTGTTTTATACTTGAACTCAATATATATTATACAACATTTTATTTTGAACACTGATTTCCCGCATTGATTAATTACCTAAAATAGATTGTTCCGTCAAGCTATACGAAGCTATAAAATATGTGTAAAATGATTTATGCGTTACAATAAAAAATGCTGATCACTGTCTTGCTGAAACAGTCAATTCAGAAATTTGTGTTTGCAAACATTTGATTGATCATAGGGATTGTATTGTATTTCTATATAAAAGTATTCTCTTTTTATTTTCGTTTTTTTTTTAATGAAATCTTTTATCAACTTGATATAATTGTTAATAAAATACGTGCATATATAACTGTTAAAAATTAATGAAAGAAGCTTCTTCTTTGTATTATTGGGGTATTATAAAACTATTCTATTATATGTCTATAATTATCATCATTCTAGTAAAATCTATATAATGACAAAAAGACAAGATTGGCAATTTTTTTAAACAAAATTCTTAAAAATAGTTTGTTTATTTTTCCTATAGTTGCTATTATTTACTAACCGTTCAGTTATCTCTCATTTTCAACATTGCAGGTGAAAATATGCCTTAATACGCAATACATTCAAATATATATTTACAATTTACAATTTACAATTCGTATTCCAGACATAGTAATTTGTTTCATGATCAACCCACATTGTATCTAAATGCAGTTTCCAATTTATTTGAAAATAGCAATATATATCAAAGGTCAAATGGATTTATAGCCACTGCAAACACACACGTTACTGTATCACTATAGTGAGCTATATTCTGAATGGAGCATCCCGAGTGAAAAATCCAAATAAAATTATGTAAATTTTCTACTAATAATAAATACGATTGATCGATGGGTATGATATGATATGATATATTTTGTCATTTTGACAAAACATATATGGGTATGGGTATATAAATAATCTGAAATATATATTTAATCATCAAAACAGTGCAGGGAGAAAAATTAATCAAATCGATATTAACCATGAAATTAAAGCAACATTTATGTACCTTCTGTATCCCTGATTATTCCACATTGCAATTCAGTAACTAGAATCAATAGTACGACGCCTGCTATCATCTTCACTGTAATTTCCATATTATAACAGAATTATTTTCATTACCAATAATCTCTTTTCAATCCAATAAACACATTGACGTCGTATAAAGTTTAATAGTGAAAAGATAATCAGTTTTGACCGGCTGCAATCCAATGCTATGTGATTCTGATTACAAGGAATTATATCAGAAGTTAATATATTGCTGACCGGTTTATAATGAAAGGTTTAATGTTGAAACAATATCCATGCCATTGAAAATACCATTGATAGTGTTCTAAAACACGGAAAAAGCTTAATCTATTCAAATCAATTGTTCATAATTCCGCAGCATAATTGCATATTGCAAAGCGGCATTCATAACTCAAAATACATACCAAACAATAGAAATATCTTGTACTGCATAAAGAAATCCATCAAGATTCAAAGCCAATTGATTTTACTGCATTTCAGTCCAAAAAATTATAGTTGCAGCTGATGAGATTTCCAAGTCGATTACGCGTTTTTAATTTCTGTTACTACAGTTTCACGCAATGTGCGATCATCAGACAGTTGATACTCAAGTATTGAGGTGATCAACAGTATAAAAAAATTATTATAGTGAGTAGACTCAGGTACACATATGAATATGAAAGTGCTCAATGTTGAGTAAAACAGAGTATTATATGATAAGAAACAAAGATGAGGCAAAATCTTCTGAGGATCGCAATTAAACGCGTGAAACTCTGAGTAACGGAAAAAGGCTTTTAATTGCCTCAACTTTGCCTCTTATTATACAATTATAATAATAATAAACTCACAAATCAGACTTTCATATTTACTGATATGAACGTGATTATGAATGTCAGATTTGTTGCGTTTATTTATTGTTATAAATAGCTCCGTATTTATGGCATCGAGCACTAGCTATTAAAACAGCAAAACTACGTAAGTAGTAAGTACTTTTATGTTACATACAATTATATACAGTTAACTATAAAGATGGTGACAACAATGTTGATGATTAACAATGCAGAGTTACAAGCATCAGTCGTCCAATCAATTTTCAAACCACTAGGACAAGTAAGTTGTGCTCATGCGAGGCAACAATATCCAATACAAGTGTATGTGAAATATTACAAGTGATACAAGAACAGTTTCAAATGACAATGACAGTGACATTGAATTGATGGATGTCAGTACTAATTGTAGTATAAATGAAAAGTATGCTTTACTTGGAAATTTCGACGAGAAACAATTTCAATTTGTTATTATGTGAAACTGGTTGGCTAATTGGTATCATAATTCATGAGTCTCAACTTTATATGAGTCTGTTAAATGAGTCTTTGGATAAGCCTTAATGTCCCCATCTAGGTGTAACTAACATTTTAATATAATAGTAGATATAAATAATTGAGACAATATCTCTCTAACGAAGGTGCCTGTAACACTAATTCTATTTCTAGAGGAGTGGCTCCTTCCGCTAAGAGCAGTGATTGTAAATACTCTTTACTGATCTCAGCCGTGCGCAACGATGCGCCGCAGCTACTCACAATGCAATTCCCTCTGGACCATTCCATCCGCGATCAGAAGATGGTACTTATAGATGTTTGAGATAAAGTCAAGGATGAGTTGACCTTCGGAAGATTTGAACCACAGTCGATCAGATAAGATCAGATCCGAAACTTGGCTGATCTAACCCCTTTTTTTCAAAATACTTTATCCAAAGATTGCCCACTGGTATGTCTCACTGGGCATGTATCAGGTCGTTGAAGCGTGAGGACAATAAAGTATCATTCTAGATAGCTCAGTTGTTCAATTAATAGCGTTAGTATTGATAAGGTGGAGGAAGTCGCTTACTGTTTATGTTCCCATTCATCGAAGATATTGTTGCTCCTTTTCAACAACAAAGCAATTGTAGTGATTGGGTGGTATTTGCTATTGCATTTTCAGCGTGTCTTTATTTAGATGTAGATCCTCGAGGGGTTCAGTTTGATTACAGAAGAATGAGGCCGCATTTACTCAAATGTCTCGAAACAAAATCATTTGAATTTTTTCACACAATTTCTTAATTATGTAAATAAAGTAAACATTTCGCTTATATGAAGACCTACAATATTGTGTAATACTTTATAAACAATATGTAAATCGCACTTCAATCTAAGTAACTGAAGAGTATCTAAATTTAATTTATTTAAAACGTTTAGGATAGATGAGATGATATTTCTCATACGGTATACGACATAAAATGAAAAGGCGCTTTGTGAAACGTTTTAAGATTTTTTTTATTAAGTTGATGCCTTTCAACAGATGTGAATTCCAAATTGGGGAATCGGATTCATCTTTTAATGTCTGATGTATGTCTTGTAGGCGAATGTAGTAATGAATTTTTATCATTTGAGGTAAAACTATGAAACAGCAGAAAGATACAATATTGAGCTTTTGCGAAAATAGTTGCAAAATGACTAGAGAACTTCATATTGGATGTATAAGGATAATACCAATTTCATGAACTGTGTTGACTTTAGGGATTGGATTGTTAATCAGACAATATACTGGCAGGATGTAATCTTCTTATTCCCAACAGTGAATGCATAGCATTTTTCGCTAGAGTATTCGGACGTTGTCAGTCTTCAGTCTTTGGAGGTTGGCTGTCATTGGCTGATCGGCTCCGATAAAATTTTGTATCATCAGCAAATAGTTTAATCTTGCATGATGGCTCTAAACATGATGCAATTTCATTGATGAGAACTAAAAATAATAAAGGCCCTAAAACAGATCCTTGTGGTACTTCACTCATCACGGAAGGGAAGTTGATGTTGACTGGTTTATGATTACCTGCTGAGTGCGACAACGTAAATATTGCGGCAGGCTTAGTACAATTTTCATCAAATCCTTTGGCACTTGACCACACGTTGTTCACATACGATAACTTTTGTACTGCAGACGCGACACTTTTATAGTACCGGTGAATAAATGCCGAGCCATTTTTGACTTTCGACAACGTCTACTGTACGGTCTGAAACGGTTCAACGTAAATCTACGTGTAGTAAAAAGACACCTGAAAAGTAGGGCCAAAGTTCCGCCAGTAATGCCGTCTTAAAAATTGCGTCTCAATTTTCTTTATACGACATTTTATGCATTTTTATGGCGATGAATAAATTTTTTTGAATAAGACGGTATCGAAATATTTTATCTTTCACATTGTTAGAGATACCTGCAGTAAAGATTATTAATATCAAACTTCAACTGGAAGTCTTGAGAATATTTGGCATTATTTTACTTTAATTAATACTTCTAAATCATGAATTATTATTAATATAAGCATGACTGGTATGGAAGGATTATGACATTTTAACTAACACACTTTCATTTAGCTTTTAATAATTACGTTCAATTTAATTTTCTTAGGGCATTTTATGTATGACGTATTTTCTATATGGTTCATATTGACATAGATATCTGTAGTAGATCATTAAGATTAAACTGCAACTGGAAGTCATGAGAATATTTGGCAAAATTTTACTTTAATTCATGTCATTCATACTTTCATTTTCAAACCATGAACTGCTACTATACTGGTATGGGCGGATTTCTTTTAAACTGGGAAATGCTATTATAGTATACAGTACTGGAATACAGGGATTATGACATTTTAGTTTTAAGCGTATATACATATATGCATATGTTACATACATTTATGTCTTCAAAGCTTCTTCGACTTTAATGAACATTACTCATTTTGGTAACTGCATGGATTTGAAACATGATAGCTAAATTTTAAAGTTATGCTCAATGTTGTTACTATACATATATATTGAAATGGTCAAATAGTGTAACTGAAATCCGTACCATGTTTAGTTTAAAATTTTCCAGTAATCATTGTAACATTGTAGTCATTTTAACTTTAGCAAAGTATTTTTCAGCATGATATGAACTAACTGAAATCGAATAACGCTTAACTTGTAAGATTCAATCTTTATTGTATACCGTTCATGTTATCAATAGTTTTTGATTCTGAAATCCATACTATGGATAAAGCGAAACCACCTCCTTAGTGAAGAAAATTGAATACAGCTTCTCAACAGTAGCAGCATTTGGCTGAAGGCCCACAAGGCCCTCCGCAGGTGCTAGAAAAGCCTTTTTTCTAGTTATCAATAAACATAATAACGCAAACATGAATCAACGACGCTATTATACACAGTTCTGCGTAAGGCTGGCTTGATATTGTCGAATAAATAAACGTAGATTAAATGCAGCAAAAGATAAAGACGACCAACGCACTTGTATGTGCTCGTCATTAGGTTATATTGGTCGTTGTTATTCATAAACAATAAACATATAATGAGTTAAAGATTAAGATGATTAACAGATAACGTATTAATAGCTGTGAATAATGATATGCACATAATGTTCAAACACATGTTCAATATGAGATCCATTGCAAGTTATAAAAACACTGAGAGCGTATCATTAATTAAGAGCGTATATCGTAAAACGAACCAGCAAATAGGCCCTTTGATACAGCACCTCAGTTGATTTCAACACTGAGTTTATCAATTTCAATCGCATCAAAGTTATTGAAATCGTTTCCTGTATTTGCTGGGAATCCAATAAGACCAATCTTGAAACTGCGACTGGATTTGAACTTGAAACTTGTCTCCAGTCCATTTGTGCTGCCCTTTTGACATCCCAACACGTTATCTCTGCCTCTAAACCGCCTACTACATCTACCGAATGTGCCATCTCTTTTCATGATCCTTCTCCTTCGTAATAATCTTTTTAAATAATCCACGCGATCAGAATCACTGGACAATGAGGGCAATTCACCAAATCTGGCTGGTAGCTTTACTGCAATTATAACGCTATTTTGTTCCGCCATTTTTGATGTGAATTTCACAGTGAAAGTACTTCTTCTTGTTGCTCTTGTTACTGAAATTGTCTCATTGATGTAGTAATATGCAAAGTAAGGGGCAACAGCAGCGCCAGTGAGTTGAAGATTAAGAACGCTTGGGGCTGAAATTAGATAACAAAATAATGACTTAATCAATGAAATTCAAATGCAGATACATATAATTCACGATTGTGCATGTAATTGCTAGTCTCTATACCGCGTGCATCTTACAGTTCACTAAATGGATCCCGGGGGGTAACTCCAAGTGACGCATTGATAGGGGGGGTGCCACTTTGGAAAAATGTGAAGTACCCGAAAAGTCCCGAAAACCCCCTCTAAGAGCTACCCAAGTTGTTTTAAAAACTTAAAAATGCTACCGAAAAAGTACAGGGAGGGTACTTCCATATAGGCTCTATGCGGGAATGTTCCAGTTTTATGGGAAAAACTTCAAATCCAGTTTCAGTTTTCAGCCTTCAAACTCATATTTTTCCAAATTCTCTAAAAAATCGAAGTGGGACCCAAAACGTTTAATATTCTAAAATATCCTACCCAAAAAGTATATTTCTCAGCTGGAATATGGACCCCAAAAATTGGCACGCCCCCGTATAGCGGCAGTATGGGAGTTACCCCCCGGGAAATGGATAAGTTGGGTTCAAGCGTTCCATGGATTTCGTCCTAACGGGTTGGAAGGTTTTCGTGATGTATTCACGCAATATAATTATGGAAGTCTTATTTATTTACCTCCTATGCACTACTATATAATTGATATTTGATATTTTTGTTGCAACATATTATGGTAGCCCTTGCACATGTGACACCGATGTAAAACCGATCTCAATAACCACTTAAGTATGCGATTGATATCCAAACAGAGGAACACATCAAGTTTCACCTTCAGATATGCCAATGACGAAGAAGTATGGAACATCATCAACTCAATTGACAATCACAAATCTTCGGGGCCTGATCAACTATCATCTGCTCTCCTCAAAAAAATCCTACCTAGTCTTTCTATTCCGATCACAGACCTCTACAACCATCTGATCACTGTTGGTGAAATCCCAATAAACTGGAAATATGGCTTAGTCACTCCAATCTTCAAACGAGATGACCCTACTAAGAAAGAAAACTATCGCCCTGTCACCATACTATCCCACCTCTCAAAATCTTTTGAGAAAGTCCTTTCAAAGCAGCTACAAGATCATTTCAACAAGATACTACCATGTGATATGTTTGGTTTCCTCAAAGGTCATTGTCCAGAAACTGGTGGAATAAAGCTTGTCAATGATTGTCAGACAGCAAAAGAAAATAAATTACACACAGTACTGGTTTCTTTAGACCTCTCAAAGGCATTCGACATGGTAGATCATAAAATTTTGCTAAAGAAACTGGAAGCATACAATCTCTGCCCATCCAGCCTAAAACTTATGGCGAGTTACCTCACTGAGCGCACCCAAGCAGCAAAAGTATGTGGTTCAACATCAAGAAAATTTCCAGTTACCCGAGGGGTACCCCAAGGTTCCATCTTGTCACCCCTTTTATTCAACATCTACGTTGCTGATCTATCTTGGCTCGACATCAATGCTTCATTACTAAGATATGCTGATGACACTACTGTCTACTACTCATCGAAGTCAAAAGCCTATGCCGTTGAGACGTTGAACAAGGACCTTGAAAACGTAACAAATTGGTTTCATGAAAATTGCCTTCATCTCAACCCAAAAAAATCACAAGCAATATTGATCCAGTCTCACTCATCTACCGGTCTTATCACACCAGAAGTTAAAATAAAATCTAACCTCGTTGAGTGGTCCGATTCCATTAAACTCCTTGGAATAATCATTGACAAGCACATAAGCATGAAAGAACACGCCCAGAGCTGCATGAAAAAGTTTAACCTATGTTTACATCGGCTTCGTCAAATCAGAGGCACACTTAACTTTTCTATGTCCATCAACTTATACAAAACATACCTCAGGCCACATCTTGAATACTGCAGCACCTTATTCACTGTATTGTCATTCACTAACCAACAGAAGCTGGAAAATTTACAGATATCAGCTATAAGGCAGCTCAACTCCAGTGCCAGCACAAAAACAATTGATCAAAACATCAAAAACAACAAATTATTGGACAGCCTATTAGTTAGGCGAACAGCACGCATATTAATCATTGTTCATCAAGCTATAACAACATCAACACCCAAGCTAATCAGCAATCTATTTAAGACAGTCAAAAGCAAGTATTCTCTTCGAGGGCCATTTAGAATTCAGACACAAAAATATAAGACCGAAGAAAAAAGAAAATCATTTGTTGCAACCGGAACAAGGTTATGGCGATCCACGCCAGATCCAATAAAAGAACTGAAAGGAAAAGGACTCAACAAATCAATCCTGGAAACCACTAGAGCGATGGAGAGTAAAGGCATCCTATTAGAACGATGTTACCAGTAAATCACAGAAAATAAATGTAATGTTAAAAATTATTCCGTAAATCGTAGTTTTGTACTCTGTATAAGCCTATTTGTTGTAACTTGTAGCACTGTAATTATTATGTAATAACTGTATGATCTTTCGTTTCATTGTAAACGAGCATATTGCTCATTTTGAATACGAAACAAAATAAAAGTTACACACACACACACATGTACATAACTACACCTACACCAACTTACGAGGGATAACTTTGGGTGTGTTACGCAATACGCATACGATAGTAATATTGGTAATTTTACAGCCCAAAGTTTATGTAATTCAAGCAGAGGTAAAGCGCTTCTCTACCGTGTACTCTTAATAAAGCTGTAGGGCCAAACGGAAGAACATTTTTCACAGAACATTTCTGAAAATGTTCTGTGTTCTCTCACCGAACATTGACAGGGTACCAAACGATAGAACATTTGAAATCAATTCAACAAACATTGCTTTCGTTTTATTGAGATCGTTCCTATATTTGAGAACATGATCCTTTTTGACTCATGGTTATCTATGTTTTCTGTCAATGCCATCAGAAATTCAATAGTCAGAAGAAAATTTTTGATTGTTATATGAAAAGCGATATTTAATTGAAATTTTGTCCTCGGCAATGGATCTGAATACAGTTTTATGAAAAATGCTACGATTGCCATCATTGTGGACGAAAAAGGCTGTAAATAATATTTGTGTCAGAATTAGCTCAAAACGTCTTCAGTGTATGCATTTTTTTCATTTCATTTCATTTCATTTGTCAAAATTGACAGGCAAAACAAAGGGGAGTCACATAATATGATCTCTCACTAAAATGTAGCCTAGTTACAACTAATGTTAATAAAAACTATTACATTGCATTGTTTTATAATTACTAAATGCCATATGTTACAAAAATACCTTGGAAAAAGATGAGAGGCTTGTCTCATCAAGACCCCTTTTAAAAGGTAGAAAAACTGGCTGAGGTTACAAGTTTTTCTGGTAGAGAATTCCACTAAGGTATTACCCTACATACCATACAACAAAACTGGTATCGAACACAGTCTGTTTAGCAATACATATTGATTTTAATGTTAATGAATGTGAGGCTCAAGGAATATTTTGAAGATTCAATTTTAAAGTGGGAATAAACCCCCATACTATCTCTACATATGTAGTAGAACCCGACGTGAAAAAAACAATGGCGTAATTTTTTTAGATCTGGAAATTATTTCTTGGTGAAAAATGCCTTCAAAGTGGTGTTTGACCCAAATGTTGCTGAGGAAAAAAAAGGGATTGGATCTAGCTTTGTGACGACAAAGTCACAAGTCGTGCAGTTTTTCTAATAGACTTTAGATCGGATTAATCACGCGATATTACGTTTGAGATGGCGTAGCTCTGTAACGGCAATATATTTTTCTCTCCCACAAAACTGAGGTAAGGAAGAACATATAAACTCAAGAGTAGCAAAATTCCAGATGATTTTATGATTTTAAAGTTCACGAATTTGAAGGAAAAAAAAATCAGAAAAAAATGTTTCATTCGTAGCGCGCGTTATACAGACTATATTTTGGCATATCATTCTCACACATATTTAACACATACCAAAAGATTCTCTGATGACCACAATACTTATGAGCTAGCTAAGTAGAATTTATTGTTGTAAGCATATGTCTGAACTGAAAATGGAGTATTCTTTTGAGGGTAACAATCAAAATGTGTGGGAAACGCTATTAACCGTTGGTTTATAGTCCTCTTTTCACAGAAACGAAATCTGTCCATCTGATTTATCGTCTCTGTAGAAAGGTATTTTGCACAAAGTAGCTTCTGCACTGTATTACCGCATCTTATAAACTACAGATTGTGACATGATGCTAACATGTTCTACTTTCTAGCCAAAGGAATGAATACTAGCTAGTATGGTAAAAAATATTGGTGTCGTATGTGTAATCAGGAACGAGACTTCACATTGCAAAACCTTAATTTTATTAATCAGATAACGTTGATAAGAGAGGGTAACAATTTATGCAATGAAGATATACCGCAAAACCGAAAAATGATAGAATATGCATTACTGTAGTTCTAGTATATGGCTGTAAACTTGAATAAGAACATCCAAGCCCTCATATCATTTTTGTACTATTTTCCAATATTTTATAGAATTTTACAGTGTAATGTACTGAATAATTTTCGATGGTTTTATAATAATTGAATGCTTGGTGAATAAATGATGAACACTTTGTTAGACTATTGAGTGTAATATATCTATCGACAGCCGTATAAACTATACGATTGCATGGTTTATGTTTTACTAGACAAACATAAATTTCAAACTTAAACTTTGAAATGATAATTGAAATATGTCTATTTAATAATTTAGTAATACTTAAATAAATCCGAAAAAGTACAATTAATACTTTGCAGTACCAACTATCTCGAGGAAAAGTCGTCTGTGCATGACTGTGCAAATGGAGTCAGTTTACATTCACATCTAGATCATGAAAAGGATATCTTGTAGAAATATTTACTCGAGAACAACTTGCAGATAGAGTTAAAAATAGCTATAACTTATATAGCGTAGGATAAAGCTATTTCGAAGGGCACGTGTCTACTAATTAAGATTTGAGAGTACTGCGGTCACCCAGAATACGTAACTAATATGTATCACTAGACTAGTCACAAAGGAACACTCGCACTGCCTGACATTTGTGCTAATCCGCAATCTATATCAGATTCATCGCGCTTAATGACGCTACGAGAAATTAATTCGACTGAGCGTTTCAATAGATTTTATTCTGCTCCTGAAATCACAAATTGCATCTTTTTTACGTAATTCGCGAGTTTATTTGTTTGTTCATGGCCCAGCCTTGTCAGAAATTTTTTTTGTGTGACTTCTCGGAGCTAGGTCACCTCAAAAATAACGTCGCGTGATCAGCCCACCCTTAAGTCTGTTAGACAAACCGCACGAAAGCTAGATCCAATCCCTTTTTTTCTCAGCGACATTTGGGTCAAAACATCACTTTGAAGGCGTTTTTCACCCAGAAATAATTTCCAGATCGAAAAAAAAATTACGCCATTGTTTTTTCACGTCGGGTTCTACTACATATGTAAAGATAGTCTGGGGGTTTATTCCCACTTTAGACAATTGATCAAATGGAACATCTACAATACCATGACAATTTTGTAAATAAGGGAAAGATCAGCTTTAATACGCCGAACTTCTAGCGATTTCAAGTCTAATTTATTTAATCGATCTGCATAGTCCACATATTTGACCTTATTACTTTCTTATTAAAATTTACTAAAATTTAAATACTGTAAAGAGATAAACAGAAAACATAACTATAACTACCAATACTTTTTTATATGAGATTAATCCTTGTGGTTAATTAACATAGATTTCTGCCGTCACGAGCTTTAATCCGCTACTAGGCAACAATCAATCACAGAGCAGAGACGAGAATAGCATGAGACGCAGGGTCTTCAACATTCCACGGCTTCCGCAGAAAATCCAAATGTTTTCGACTTCTAGTCTAAAAAAAATTTGTCCGACGAACGTTGAACAGAACAGAATGTCATTCATGTTCGTTGGATGTTCTATGAAACTGTTCGTCCGTTCGGCCCTAGATTTAGGCCCTTATAAGCAGAGGTGATTTAACGTGCTTATGTCGTCAAAATGTCGTATAGGATGCTTGGCTAACGACAGCGAGTCCCAGCGAACACAACGACGGTCAAACTGGAACTGATTTATAATTGCTCGAATTACACATACGCTGATTACAGGAATTACATAGGGCGATGACGTTAATCACACTTAGCATTACAGCTTCACATATACAAGACAGAACAGCTTGATAATTACATACACAGTTACACCACACTATGACAGTGAGAACATATTGTTTAGAGTTTAAATTGCAAAAGAGTTCATGTGAAACATCAAATAAATTTGGAAATATCAATGAGAAGAGCGCTAAAGTAAGCTCTTTGCGTCAGTCATCTTTGGTACCCAGGAAACGTATTATTCTCTTGACTCTCTAGAGCAGTCTATGTAAGTCTCCGAGCCCAAGACAAGCAACACAGAGCTGTGCAGATGTCAATTCTGCAGAGGCTCAGGAACACGCATGTTAAATAGTATCATGTTCGTCTTTCATGATTGTCGATTACCCACTTTGCAGAAAAATACTAAAGTGGAAATAATGAAACACATTTTCATCCGCTTGGGTGAATTTGCAAATACAGTATGAACAAACATGAAGGAAGGACTAGCCTGCAGTTTTGTGAATTATTATAATTATAGATATATCATATACGATAATATAGTCAATATACCGGGATTATATGCTTACGCGTATTAAAGGGTAAGTCTCTTCTTGCAAATTTGTAATACGTTCCAAGTGAATCAGCTGCATCTTTGCATTCTTGTCCTTCAGTGTTTGCGAATTCACATGAAAGCAAAACAGTGCCTATATATAACGAGAGAAAAATTGATAACTATATAAACTTAAAATAGCTCAACATTTTATCATCCGATCATGCTAATGGTATAAAGACTATAAACAGTACATGTATACAGTAACTCAAAAGTGAAGAAATTTGAAAATCTGTCGAAAAGCCATTTATAGGCGATCAGCTTTAGTGGGAGCTTTTATTTTGATGAAAATATGTCAAAAAGACTTAAAAAGACGAAATGTTGACTGTTTTATTGCATTCCATTGGTCGATTATTTCCAATTATATAACTCACATAACTGCTAGATATTAAACTGCAGGGAGTGAAGATAGACTATGTACATACATAATGTGATAGGCTAAATACCACATATGGTGCCCAGAAGATATAGAATGCTCATTATAGAGATATGCCTTCAAATATTGGGTATCTGTGATTGGATAAAATTCAATTCCTATAAGAACAGGCTAGAAGCTTTAGACATTGAGACGCTTGATCTACGTCGATTAAAGCAAGACATATGTGTCTGGGTATTCCAAATTGTTAAAGGACTAGTTAAATTAAACTTTAATGATATTTTTAGTTTAAAGATGATAAAATAGGACCTTCGCGGACATTTTTCGCAATTACAATGTCAAGAAATTCCCAAAACTAGCCTCGTCCAGCATGCATTCGCCATACGAACGATATCATACTGGAACGATCTTCCGAATAATGTATATAGTGATTTATGAAAATATCACAAATTTTAAATCAGAAGTAATTAAATTAGACCTGAGTCAATATTGTAATTATCCCTAACACTTCTTCTTTACCTACTTCTCAAAAAATCATAAAAATAAAATAGAAATTATCATATTATTCGTAATACAAATGATTGCAAATAGATTAAACTGCAGTACTAATATTTAGCTATTAAACTATCCAGTAGCACATATAATTAAGTGGATGGACATCCCTGTGTGCTCGCGTCATATTTCACAAATACATACATACATACATACATACATACATACATACATACATACATACATAAATACATACATACATACATACATACATACATACATACATACATACATACATACATACATACATACATACATACATACATGCATACATACATACATACATACATACATACATACATACATACATACATACATACATACATACATACATACATACATACATACATACATACATACATACATACATACATACATACATACATACATACATACATACATACATACATACATACATACATACATACATACATACATACATACATACATACATACATACATACATACATATACACATTCATACATACATACATACACACACATTACATTCATACATACATACATACGTAACAGCAAAACATCTTAAATAACAAATATGAAGTAAAACTTACTGGTTTGAGAAGGAGTTTGATTGCTACGGTGTGCAGAGATAGTTACAATCAAAGTCACAATAACAAAATATGTTGCAGACACCATTTGGATAGAGTATCTATTGAAAAGAAAATAATATCATCGATAAATGGTGTCCTCGAGACACTCCAGGAGAAAACTCGAATGCGGAAATTACTCGCTGAGGCGGCTCGTAATTTTCTAATGCCTCCTCGTTTTCTCCTTACGTACCTCTCGTGTGCCAAATATCAATTGCTCATATCAATTGCTCGTGCGCCAATTACTTATTGTCTTACAACGAAAATAATTCGATCAATCTGATTGGTTTAGAGTTTGACGCCAAATCACCATAGCAAAACTAGGTTCGAAAACACAATCGATCTTACAATTCGAACTAGATTGGAAGTAGCTCAGAGACAGAAAGGTTTTTACCACAATTGTCAACAAAATTAGCACACAAACAGAAATCTAATATTGGCTCAATAATAAATTGGATTAGAACTAAGCTATCATTTGTTCTTTTAAGATCTGCAATTCTTTGCATCAGAGGTTCACTAACCATTTCTAGAGCAGTTGCACCCACAGACATCAATGACATTGAATTGAGTAGAGCCATAGGTTCTTTCACATAACTAATATGATTCATTTTGACAAATGTATGTCAATGTCTTTTTTAAATTACATTAAATCTGTGAATGCTATAACATGTATATCATGCACGTTTAAAACTGTTCACATCTGTTATAATTACGTTGAGAAATCAGTTGATTGAAAAAAAAAATCAAAAAATCAAAAAAATCTTACAATTCGAACTTGATATTACGAATGAGAATTTCCAATTTGATCAGGAGTTTTCAAAGGCATTTCAATGAGCAAGAAAGACATGTAAATGCTTGTAAAAGTTGTGCTAGTTATAATACAAAGCAATTGGCGCATAGTTTCCTATGAGTTATTGATATTTGGAGCATGAGAGTCACATCAGGAAAAAATTCGAAAGCGAAATTACTCGTCGAGGCGGCTCGTAATATTCTGATGCCGTCTCGTTTTCTCCGTACGTGCCTCTCGTGCGCCAAATATCAATAGCTCATAGGAAACTGTGCGCCAGTTGCTTAATATTGTATAAAAGCTAGATATGTAATTTCCTAGTATCATATCTATCATATAAAGATGCTGGGAAATTATGGGATACAATTTTCATTTTGAAATTCTGATAATCGTTAGAGTTGCAGAAGCTGATTCATATTTCACCTACCTTACAAGGAATTATCTCGAATATTTTTATACCTGAAATTCAATAACCTCCGTAATTTCAGTTTCTTCTTTCTGCGTTCCTTGAGCGCTGATCATTGATATAGAGACGTTTGCCTCAAGCTTTATACCCGTCTGTTTTTATACCTTTACATCATTCTTCGTTCTACTCTGTTTCACTTGTCTTTGTTTAACCGATAACAACATTATATAATGCATGCTGTTGAAATATTCTTGTAAACATACATAGAAACATATGAGCTTTAATTATCACAAAAATGACTGATCATAGTCTTTGTAATGCAAAGTTTCAATAGAAAATAATAGCAACAGCTGGAGAACAGTCCGAGAGCAGGATAGAGCCGACACAATAACATATATCAGCATCGTACCATCTTTATAATTATAGTTGATTATTTATGCCTAACCCACCTGGTACAGCTACCTGGTTCCCCACATCTTATCACAGAAAGTTTCATCACAAATTATTTTAGAGTCGCTCAAATGAACTGCTTTCAGATAAATTTGAGTGTTCTCCATATAAAGAAGTAAATTTAGCATTTTTTTGCTTTTGACAACGAATTGCGAGCATTTATTGTGGTAGAAAGTGAAAGATTGTCAGCTTTACCCAGGAAAACCTTCCGATTCTCTTTGAAATCATTTTTGTTCTCTAGCAAGCATGAGAAATTAGTATGCTAATTGATAATCTCAGGAACTATACTGTACTTCGATGATCACAGTTGTTTGATTACAGAGTTTTCTGTGATACTGATACTTTGAGGGTGCAGGTTTATACTGATACGTCATTTAGAAATATCCAATCCATCAAAGGACAAATTGGAGCAGATCGAGTATATATATTAGTCTCAGGATGAGCAGAAGTGGACTCCACTAACGAGGAGAGTAATTTCATTGGAAACATCCTGCCATAACTTTGTACTTTTCTTTGCTTGCTTTAAGCAAAATTTACTTGTATATAGTAGTAAATCATGAAATATCGGTTTCATCATTTTAGATCATATCAAATGAAACACAATGTTATCTTCTTCATCAATTATGAGTGTATTTCAATATTTACTGTATTTGTTTAGAACGTGGGATTACACTGTGGGGATACGAGATACAAAATCTGCTCAAAATGAAAGATCTAATCATAGTATTAATCTCTAGCCATGTACGTAATACAATTATTACTTCGCAATTGAACTGTGCGCATTATCAAAATAAGAACGATTACATCGCCTAGCACACAAATTTTCAATAAAGGCTTGGCTGTATCTATGTATTACGTATATAATATTGTTCTTATTGTCAAAACAGGACGAATATCGTTCGCCATTTATACAAATCATTGGTGTATATAAATATTGATTTGATATATATCTAAATATCAATAAACAGACACAGACATGCATAATGTTAGATGAAGAGATCATGATATTGAATAGGAAGCAAAGATGAGGCAAAAGTTTATTCCGTGTTCATGTTTAAAGATACATTTGACTGCACAAAATCATTTTCAAAAGGCTCAGTATAAAAATAGTATAAGATATGTGTCCATTGTTAGTTTTATTGTGTCTTCAGTTATATAGCATATTCTTCTCCTTTTAAGGTTCTCAAAACATGTAGAGAATTGATTTGAAAAAGCTTTACATCCCCATATAGCACAGGATCAAATTTGTTAACACTATAATCGATTTAGATATTATACAACCTATAATAAAAGGTAACACATGCATATAGGAAAACAAGACATACTTATTCGTAAAGCGTTGCAGGATTGTATTGTTCGTTTCTTTCTCAAATAGAACCTCGCTAAGACGCAAAGTAAAATTAAGTTCATGATCGGGTTTTGCAGCCGATAATCTATTTAAAAAATGTCGAAATTTCAACAGGATTCTTTAACAGCACAATAAAAGGACACTTTGAAATCTGTTAATGTGTACCATCAAACCTTTCATAATACAAATACAGTCTAAACAATATCCAATATTTCCTGACCTAATTGTTAAAGTCAGACTTTTGAGCTTTTATTTATTTTGCATTATCAATCCCATATTGATATATACAATCATATGACAATGATATATAAACAGTTCCGATAATCAAATGAATTTCCAAATAAATTACAAATAGGGAATAAATAAAATGAAAATTATCAAATCATAAAATTAACAGTACATCAAGCGAAGGGTTTCAACGCTATCCTGTAAACTTCATTTCAGGTACATCGGATCGATCGACTAAGCGATTGAGGAATAGTGCCACATAACAATTTTGTGAAATATATGACGTCATACCAAACGCATAAACACCATTCTCATTACCCACAGAAGAAGAATACGAAGCGATGTCGTATAATAGTTGCAACTACGAGAAACAGTAACAGTTAATTACAAGATCATATTTCCTAGGATCATAATTCATATTTCCTAGTTTATCGTCACTGAAGGTGTGAAAGTCACGCAAACGTGATAGTTTATTTGTATCGATATGGCGATAATAATACCATATTATTATTATTATCAAACTCAGAAAACAGTAACATCTTACCAACTAATAAAATGTTTGATTTTTCATTTCCTTTGAGCATTCATATCTGTTGTGGAACTTTATTTGTTAACTTTCGATTTCAAAACAAAATATTTTTGCTATTGCTATCTAATTTTCTAGTTGCAAAAGTGCAGCAAACACAAAAACTTTATTTTTATAGCGAGATTAATATTAATTAAGTAAAAAGAACCTGGTGGATTGATGCAGAATTGTGTTATCTTTCCAATAAGCTACATATTAGGTGTTGACTTTATGTCCTTTTCGTGAATACTGCGAAATTAGTTTTGCCATGCCCTAAATGATGAGTCTCAACTAAAGTTGATGCTCAAAATTAAATACAGACGAGAAAACTGGGCACGTCTGATTTACGGAAAACGGAAAGAAATTTAAGGAAAAATATAAAACGAGGTCTATTGTATTCTGCTTTCCTGTAAACGAGTGTACGGCGTGGGAATACATCGTCTGAGCGATGAATTTATAGGTGTAGTGAATATAGCAGCTATTTTGCAATGATGTTTTAAAACTTTTGAGTTTGGAGTTGAAGATTTGACATAAGAAATTTGGATATTATTGATATTTTGTTTAATCTATATCATCGATCAATGGAACTGTTTGATTGATTTACAGTATTTTGAATTTGTGTCACTGTCATCTTCGTTAGTTATTATCATCATGTTTTCACATAGAAGGTTCTGCCATTTCTGCCTTCGCCTACCTAACATTGCTTTGTAATTTATTGCATTATTGTCGATTTCGATGGTTGAAACTATAAAAACCTTCCGATTCTTGTCATAAATGACTAATCCCTTGACAATTGTGCTAATCAATGGCAACTGTGCAAGATAAAGACGGCATCCTTCGTAAACGGATACAAACAGTAACTGAGATAATTCTTCGCCATATATCTAACATTTGAATCGAAAACTTTCGTTAAAACTCTGAATGTGAAGGTAAACTCCAATGTTTACTTTTGTTAAGATATTGTCAGCTACTTGCAAACACTGTTTAGATCGTAATTCGTATTTGATTAAAAACATTTACAATTTTGTATTCTTTTCTATCGATGATTAATTATAGGAATACAAAATAACAGTTGCTAGGACAAAATGGTAACAATCCGAGACAACATTGCAAAATGTTATATTCACTGCATCTAAATCCACCGCTCACGACGATTTATTCCCACGCGGTACACTCGTTTACAGAAATGCAGAATATAATAGACCTCGTTTTTCATTTTTCCGTAAATTTCTTTCCGTTTTCCGTAAATCAGACATGCCCGAGAAAGAGAAAACTAGCCAATAAAGCTTGATCAGATTTTAATAGAAAACCATATCTGACTGACTTCTGATCAGTCTGGCTTACTACAATTTACAAAGATAAGCATTTAAAATACAGATATACACTTATACAGATTCACATATACAAATTCAGAGCACATTTAGATCTCAAAATTTTCAACAAGCGCTGCCATTGTTCTCCCAGTTTTATAAGTACATAGAATGTGTGAACACAGCTTGAACCAGACTAAAAGGCTTCGATATTTGAGGTCAAACTCCTAAGAGGCATACAATTCGGCCAAGCATATAATTTCAAATTATCGCTAACAGTATGTGGTGCTATTGTAACAACATTGAGGAATTTAATCAATTAAAATCTTTCCAAAATCGAACTCATAACAGTATATCAGAAATGGAAAAAAAAGGTATATATGGAATGGCTTGAGTGCTTGTGGCTTGCGTCAAGCTGTGCATGATATATGGATCTCAAGACCGCACATGGTGAATTGCAAAAGGATTAAATGTTGCTAATGATCTAAATAGGGAAAATAGTTTTATGTGAGCTTCGCTTTATGATCTTCGATGTTACGATAAATAAGGACTTTTAAAGTTTCTTTAGATAGATCATAGATAGATAGATAGATAGATAGATGTGAATGTATATATTTTCACCCACTACAGGGTAGACAAAAATTGATTGTAAAGTATGGTGATATGTATACAATATAGATATATGTAATTATAATTGGTCTATTTTGAATTACCATATGATATGATATAAGATTGTTATGATTTTAATTTTACAAATTGTATGTAAGATCGGCAGGTCTTGAACGCGGAACACGGAAGACGCGGAAGGATTTACGGAAGAGTTAAAATAGAGGTTTCTATTGTGTTTTCGAGTATCGGAATGAGACTACAGGTTGGTGATCTGCCGCCTTTCCAGTCATTTATCTGCCTCTATTAGCTGAAAAGTACAAGTGTAGTGAATCAACTGGGAACATGAACATAAAATTATGATGAAAGCAAATCCGATCAAGAGGCGATGATGTTTATTGCTTCGATTATGGCACGCCGAATGTAGCAAAATTCAAGTTTACGTATTCGGAGTTCAAGACCTCTATATATATGTCAAATTGTATATATTAGTGAGATTTTAATATATTGATACAAATATAAATACATTGTTGTTCAAATTTTCATTTTCCAATGAAGATTTTTATTTTACATATAATATTTTATTTTACATTCAAGATTATTATTTTACATTTAGTATTTTATTTTGCATTCAAGGTTTTCATTTTCATTTAAGACTTTCTTTTCCATTCAAGATTATACGAGGCTGAGGCATCACCAAGGTGAGGACCAAATTTAGCCATTTTGAAGTTTACTCTTCTTTGTCAATAAATGTTTTGCAAAAAACCTGGGAAACTATAATGTTATTTTATATAATGAATATCCTTAATGATCTATCTATTGTTATGCTAATCAGTATGTTACGATTTGCATGTATGTGTTTTCCTATCCGTTAGTGAGAGCCTTGAAGTTGGTCGGCTTTATTATATTCTTATGTTTACAGTTTTGTCGTACTTTCTCGTGTCTGACGATCTACGCTAGATAATATCATTTTAACAGGTTATGGGCCCAGGTAAATCGTTAGACTGAAATTGTTTTATTCGTGGTCGTTTTGTATCGGAGAGTCGTGTTGTTAATCGAAGGAGACAATGCGAACACAGTTTTAAGATCGACAAATTTGATGGGAGCAATTTCCATGACTGGAAATTCAAAATGAAAATGTTGTTGATTGACAGGAAATTTTGCGACATTGTCAATGGAAATGAAATGTTGGCAGAAGATGCGGATGCCAAAGCTAAAAGGATTTCAACCGACGAAGCGATCGAGCCTTGGCTGCGAGCTGTTTATCTGTAATGGACAGTCAATTAGTTCACGTACATCACGCTACAACACCACAAATGGCATGGAAAAACCTGGAAAGCCACTACGAGAGAAAATCTCTATCTCAGAAGTTATTTTGCCGGCGAAGGTTCTTTACAGCAAGAATGGAGGAGAACGAGAGCATGCTGTCCCACATCAACAGGATGAAAACTATGAGCGAACAGCTTCAAGCCTTCGGTGCTCCAGTGGAAGAAGGGGACTTTATAATTACATTGTTGGGAAGTCTCATACAATATGCAACATACTCATATGCAACTCTAATTACTGCGTTAGAAAACATTGACGAGGATAAGCTTGATTTTGAGTCCGTAAAAGCAAGAATGCTGCACAAAGAATCGAAGCGGCTGGAAAAACCCGTGACTACAAACACGGAAGTGCATAAGGACGATGTGCTGTTAAGCAAAGGCAGCAACAGCTCGTGGAGAAGACATACAGAGAGAAAATCACAATATGTTAAAGGAGAGTGCCATTATTGTAATGAACCTGGACATTTTATCCGTGATTGTCGAAAGAAAAAGCATGACGAAGCAAAAGAAAAGAAAAGCAAAGACAGTTGCCAAATATCGGTTGCAAAACACAACAAGGAGGTTGAAAGAGGTCAAGAATCAGATGACACGGACATGGCAATTGTTGCTATGGGTAACGCTGACTCAACGTCAACCTGGTGAATTGATTCTGGTGCAACACGGCACATGGCTTTCAGTAAACAAGGTATGACATAATTTAAAACATTTAGTAAGCCTTCAAAAGTATATCTTGGTGATAATCGTGTTGTTATGGCAACAGGTGAAGGGACAGTTCGTTTACCAATTTACCGCAGTGGCAGGAAAGTGAGATTCAAAATACAAGAAGTATTATTTGTGCCCAAATTATCAAGGACTTTACTATCTGTGTCTGCAATGACTAAACAAGGCATAGAAGTACGATTCAACAATGATACCTGTCAGATTGTCCACACAGATGAGTTGTTCACAATCGGAACTAAATGTGGCAAATTGTTTCAGGTTAACAGTAAGGAAAATATGATGCCAGACACTACAAATGTTACGTCTGTTTCCAGCGGGAGTAGTGACAACGATTTAAACTTGAGCCTATGGCACGGAAGGTTAGGTCATTTGGGTTTAAATGATGTCAAGCTACTAGTCGACAACAAAATGGACAAGGGAATCAAATGCAATTCAAAGGGATCATTAAATACATCATTTAGTAAGACTTGTATGGGATGTGCTTATGGCAAACAACACAGACGGCCCTTTCCCAAGAAATCAAACACTAGAAGTAACGTATTGTTAGGAAGAATACACAGCGATGTGTGTGGTCCTATGGAATGCGACTCTAAAGGAGGTTCAAAGTACTTTGCAACATTTATAGATGATAAGTCCAGGTACACTATTGTTGCATTTCTTAAATCTAAAGATGAAGTGCTGGACAAATTTAAGGAGTTTGTTGCAGAAGCTGAAAACACATTGGATGCAAAGGTGAAGATCCTGAGAACCGACAACTGAGGCGAATATACGTCCAAGACATTTAAGACAATTTGCAAAGACAAAGGTATCAAAAGAGAATTGACAATTCCAAGGTCACTTCAACAAAACGGCACGGCTGAGAAGATGAATCGGACCATACTCGAATCGGCAACTGCAATGTTGCACCACGCTGGGTTACCAAAAGAGTTCTGGGCTGATGCAGTGAGGACGGCAGTACACCTGAGAAACAGATGTCCATCAAGTGCTCTTAAAGGAATAACGCCTCATGAATGCTGGACAGACACAAAGCCAAATGTAAAAGAATTGAAAATTTTCGGATGCGATGCTATGGTATCCATTCCAAAAGAAAATCGCAAGAAGTTTGATAAAAAATCAAGAAAGTGTGTGTTTGTTGGCTCTAATGCAGGCGTCAAGGGTTACAAATTGTATGATGCAGAACGAGGCATATTCATCAAGAGTCGTGATGCTGAATTCATGGAAAACGATTTCACAATTTTCAACACAGGGAGAGCATGTACCACGGACAAATTGAGACCTATCCTGGCTGAAGAACAATGGTTTGATACTACTGATAACGAAGAGGCAGATGACGATTTTGAAGTCGCAGACGATTGTGATGAAGATGACAACAATGAAATGGATTGTCAAACAGATGAAGTGACAGAACCACGGCGATCAGGAAGAAATCACAAAGTCCCCCAGAGAGATCCCAATGTAGAATATGGCAATTGGTGGAACACTACTGACACCCTAGAATTTGCATATCTGGGTGGAGTTTGTGATGATAAAGAACCAAAGAGCTATAATGAAGCTATGAGCGAAGAAGATATTCATTGGAAGGAAGCCATGGATGATGAATTTCAATCACTAATGGAGAACAAAACGTGGGAACTGACTAATTTACCGAAGGGAAAACCCATTGTCGGCTGCAAATGGGTATGCAAGGTTAAGAGAGATGTGGATGGCAATGTACAACGATAAAAAGCACGTCTGGTTGCACAGGGTTATAGTCAGACCAAGGGAATAGACTATGAAGAAGTCTACGCTCCTGTTGCAAGATATTCGTCGATAACAGCTGTGTTATCCATTGCAAATTCATTGGACATGGAAATCCATCAACTAGACGTCAAGACGGCATTCCTGAATGGAAAGATAGATTCAGAAATCTACATGCGTCAACCGGAAGGCTACGTCAGTAAAAAACAGCCTTACAAAGTCTGCAGACTAAGAAGAAGCTTGTATGACTTGAAACAAGCAGCGAGATGTTGGAATGTTGAAATTGACAGTTTTCTAAAAGCAGAAGGTTTCTCACAGAATCCAGCTGATCCATGTATCTACGTTCAAAGAGAAGGAATGCATATCATGTTGATTTGTCTGTATGCTGACGACCTTATTGTAGCATCAAATGATGTCACAGAATTAAGACAGGTGAAGGAGAGACTATCTCAAAGATTCAAAATGGACGAAGTGAAGGTGAAGTACAGCATTGCCTTGGGATGAGAGTGGTAAGAGAAAGAGGCAAACAAATACTGAAGGTCGATCAGCAGATGTATTTGGAGAGCATTTTGAGTCGCTTTGGCATGATTGATTGCAAGCCTGTCGCTACTCCACTAGACAATAGGAAGAAGTTTGAGAAGCTGGAACCTGGAGAAAAGACAACAGATGTTAGCCAATTTCAAGGAGCAATTGGTTGTTTGACATATGCGACTGTAGCACCAAGACCAGACTTGGCAACTGCAGTAAACACATTGAGCCAATTCATGTCAAATCCAAGCGAAGACCACTGGAGAGGTTTCAAATGTGTACTAAGGTATATCAAAGGAACTATCCACCTAGGAATTACCTATGAAGGAGTTAATGATGTTGTACTCCAAGGTTATTGTGATGCTGATTGGGGTGGAAATGTTAATGACAGGAAGTTTTTGAATTGTGTGGAGGAGCAATTTCTTGGAGCAGCAAGAAGCAACGAATTGTTGCATTGTCTTCAACTGAAGCTGAATACGTTGCATTAACTTCAGCTACCCAGGAAGCAGTGTGGTTACGGCTGCCACTTTCATCTTGGTTTTGTACAAGACGAAGCTACCACTATAAGAGAGGACAATCAAGGAGCGATGGCACTAGCCAAGAATCCTAAAGGACTTCAAAGAACGAAATACATCGATATCAGATACCATTTCATTAGAGAGAAGATTGAATGCAATGACATATGCGTTAATTATTGTCCAACAAATGAGATGTTGGCTGACATCATGACCAAAGGATTGTTCTTTGTGAAACCATAATGTCTATGATATGTTGCTTATAATCTCATAATACAGTATGTTTTTGATTCTGACACATCTTCATATGTTGGCTTGAAGTGATTTTTAGCGTTAATTGAAAACTAGAGTGAGTCACAGTTTTCACTTCTGTAAACATCTCAGCTGAGCTATAGTTTGGCTTAAAACATTTCTCCACGTGATCATTAAAATTCAATAGGTTAAGCATTACATTTTTAATTGGTATTCTAGAGATGACGGCTCCTGATACCCGGAGGTATAGCCAGGAACACATTTTATCAAACTCAAATAACATGTTTGGTATATATTTACTCAATCTAACGTGACAGAGAATGACTCCATTCAATCAAAAGGCAACTTAGCCCTTCTTGTTTATGCATTATTTTAAGGAGATAAAGGAATGTGTCCTGTGTTTCGAAGGGAGGAGGCGATGGGCTTTTGTCCTATGTGGACACAAGTACATATGCGAAGAATGCAAAATTGTATATGTTGCTAGAAAAGAAAGCAAAAAAACTGTACGAGGTGCCCAATTTGCCGACTTCACTGGGACCAAATTATACGAATCTACGATTCTTAAATCAAATATTCAAATTAGGCCCCAGTTTAGTCGGTACGTTTGGCACGTTTTGAAATATTTTGTAAATTTTTTATGTTTTACCTTTTTTAACTGTTTACTATAGTGTCCAACTCTCTCATGTAATGTAATATAATGCAATGTAATGTAATGTAGTGTATATATTTTTTAAATCTCTGAAAAAGTTAAGTTTTGTTAATAAATTATGTGCAGATATAATATGGGCTCGGTTTTCTATTGGTACTTGGTCTAAAGTTTTTTAATATTATCATGACGCGGTGGTCTGTAGAATCAAGTCACAAATCAGTCACCTATAAGTCCTTTGAAAAAAGTTGTATGTAACTCAAATGTTTTGAATAAATGATGATGATGATGACAAGTCTGATGGCACGCCATGGGTGTGGCTGTGAATTATTGGTTGGACTGTTGTTTTTGATTGCTTTTGTATATTATGTAGTGGAGTAGCCTCAGTTTTAGTTTGTGGATGATATGAAGTAGTTCGTTTGTTAAAATATCCAATAATCTTTGCAATTTCTGCCATGAATTCACTTTCGAAATTAGAGCCACGATCACTAATTGCATAAAAAAGAGCTGAATATCGTGACACCGATTCTCTAACGAATGCTTCTGCACTAGAGGAGCGGTTTGACCTACTATAGGTATAATTTCAACCCAACGCGTAAAACGATCTATCATAGTTAGCAAATAGCGATACGAGGTTGGGGAATTTGTAACAGAGGACGTAGTAGGAGGTACTGTTACTATATCTACATGGATTGTTTGTAAGCGGCTACATGGAATTGTATATGGTAAAACTAGGCTAGTAGTATGTTGAATAACTTTCTGTTTCTGGAATTTTAGGCACTGTGCAAGCCCATGTTGAAATGTTCTCACGCATTTTAGGCCAATAAACATGTTCTGCAGTCATTAGAAATGAAGATATATTTGATTTCATATGTCTGAAGTTGTAATTACGGGCATATTTGTGCATGCAAAATAGTAAATCTTATGTAAACCTAGACATAATTTATTCAGTGTTGGTAGTAAGCATTTCGACCGTGCGCCGATTCATTAAAGTGGGAATATACCCCCAGACTATCTTTACATATGTAGTAGAACCCGACGTGAAAAAAACAATGGCGTAATTTTTTTTTCGATCTGGAAATTATTTCTTGGTGGAAAATGCCTTCAAAGTGGTGTTTTGATCCAAATGTCGCTGAGGAAATAAAGGGATTGGATCTAGTTTTATGACGAATTTATTAGTTTGATTTCATTTCATTATTTGCTTCCTTTCAACAGAGAAATTAAGCTTATCATTTCAATGTGTTTTTTGTCTCATGTTCTCCTCTACAGTTTATTATCCTTATATACAGTGACTCAATTAGTATTTATGGACAGTGATAGACTTGGTACGGCAAACATCATATATTCACGTCTAGAAAAAAATTATTTTAGGGTGTGGTAGTTTCGTATTGTATTACAGTATAAGTGCTGTAGTGACTTAAAACTTCTAGCCCGTCGTAGAATGTACATCAGCCCAGCTTGATTGGAAAGAGTGTGGTTTATCATCAAAGATATCAAATTGAAGAGAAACCTGTCCGTGTGTCTGAGACTGTGTCAATGAAAAGTCGATATATTTATAAAGGCCACTGTTTTAAATTATGTTGGATAAATGTACGCCCATCGGATGATGTTTACATGATTTACATCTCCTTTATGCCCTGTAGAACTCAGATTTCTTCGGGTTATTTCATGCATGAAATTTCGGGTTAGTTCGGATTAATTTATAAATTCTAGTTTGGTTCGGATCGAATTCAGATCACTATCGCATTGGTAGCTGTAATCAATTTTCTGTAAATCCGATCCGATGCACACCTTTAGTTCCAGTCTGATCAAATATTCAATCTGATTTTCTTGAATCCGAGGTCAGAGCCGAACCGAAGCCTGCTTCCTGAGACACTGAGAGGAAAGGATCAATTTCGATCCTCATAAATAACTATGACAATGACCAATGAACAGACAGCAGCGAAAATCGACATTTGCCATGCTTTCTGCTCTCAATCCTCCTCTTACCGATCTGATCACCTAGAGTATAAGACGGAAGTCGCAATCCATTTCCAAAACCATCTGAATACACATAATCAAGGTAAAAATTTAATCAACTTATCACAGAAATGTTTAGTTGATCGTGTGGCATGATTACAGTATTCAGAGTAGATTTCAGAAGGCAGATAGGGGTCTATTTCAGCCAAATCATGCCATGTGCTCCTACTAAAATAAACTATTACATATGATTATTAAACCTCTTGTTGCATCATCATCATCATCATCATCATTTATTCAGAACTTGAATAAGCTAAAAGCTTTTTTTCACAAGACTGTGACTACGAATATAGCAACACAGGATTTATTTTATTCATTGTATCTTATGTAATGATACTAGTAACATGAAGAACGTTGACATATTTTGCAAAACCAGGATAGGGCTACATGACTACACTACTAAGTTCTCTTTTTCATTCGATAGCGGTCTTTGAAGTACATACCCCATTCGAAGTCGAAGTATCAATATTGCACAATGACTCATTGCCCTGTCATTGTTAGCACACAAAAGCAGATGTTCATCAGAATCCTCAAACAAAGAAACACTCAAAAATGAATTTGAACGCCTACCATCCTGATAGGTGCCAGCGTGCAGACTCAAATCTTTCACAAACAATATGTTTCTCACGTTAAGCCACTCCCCTTAATTCAGTTCAGTGCAAGCTTTCTGTCAATATTGCGCAGACCCTATTAATCATATAAAAAATTGTGTATGCACACAGGCTACTTGATAGGATACATATACTGAAAGTTCCAATCGAGAAATTTGAACGAATATAGCTCCAATTTCCTTACTGATTTCTAAATGTGAATTGTTTAGTACGCTACACATACCAAGATAAGATAGCTATGCTATAAAAGTGGCGTTGACATACAGACCAATGATGTATATCACATTATGGATGGATTCTTTATAGTTTCAGACATTGCATCTACATTGAACAGAACAATGTCCATGATTGAATTATCATCAAGGGGAGGTCAATATGGGAGACTTGGCCAAAGAGAAAGACTGTGAGCTTCTGAACCAGGGCGTAGCAGCAGTAGTAATGTTTCTGCTCCAAGGAAAGAAAGGTGGTAGAAATGAAGACACATAAATTTGCTTTGATCGAGATGATTATGGACGATGAAGGAAGTTTCAGCGTGACTGAAGAGGCTTGTATTTTAAGGGGATTCATACAACTGTCGACAGATGCAAAAGAAGAAGACATAAAAAAGTATAAGGGATGCGATTGCACAAGAATATTCTTTGGTTGAGACAAATGATTTTCATTTTTCCAAGCCAATAGGAGGAAGCTAATACGACCGGTATCCTCAAGCAGCTATGACTATATGCAGGTCAAGCTCCTAGCCGGCCAAGGAGAAATTTATGTTGCCATTAACTACAACAGTCTAGAAAAAGTTGGTAGGGCTGAAAGGTTGCCAGGTGGGTTAGAATTTGACTCCTATGCAGACATTGATACGGGCCTGGCATCAACCCATCAAAACGAAATGACAATCAATGCTGCTGTGGAGAATGATAATAATAACCCACCTGAAATTTTTGATGCACATGATTTTGAGGAAGGTGGCGATAATGTTGCGTCCGCAATACGCAAGATCCAACGTCAGGGTTTGGTTGATCCTGTTGAGATTTTAAGATCTCGACAGCGAGAGTTGGTTCATGGCAGGGATCTAGAGCTGGTGAATGTGACGGAGGAGATGGTGAGGAGAGAGACAAATTTTATAACTGTGGACAGACAGAACATCTTGAAAAACACTTTCGATGAGCTGGAGTCAATTTCTGACCCGTTTCTCACTTTCAAAGTTGAGTTTATGGGTGAGATGGCTCTCGATTATGGAAGGCCAAGAAATGAGTGGTTAAATTTGGTGGGTAGAGAAATTTACGACAAATACTTTCGAAATGGTTTAAGAGACATGCTGCTTCAAGAATATTATATTATGTCGGGTTCATGGTTGGAGTGGCACTACTTCAAAATGGGAAGCTTCCTCGGTTCATGCCGTTGGATGTTGTCAATAGCCTTGACCAGAAAGAAAGTGAGGACATCAGCAAATGTGTAAAAAGCTTGAGAAAGGGACTAGATAAACTTGGCATGTTGGAAATTTTTATGGCATTTCTTGTGTTACTTCATCTGTTGAGACCTTCTACAGACCACCTTGTCCCAAAAATGATGATAAAATTGCTTACGCCGCAATTCTCTGAAGATGGTTCATCTTCCATTACAAGGGAAAAAAAAGTTTATGCCATGTTTGTCAGGTAATATGACACATTTTTCCTTTGGTCTCTGATTATTTATGTGAATTTACTTTGGGCAATTCTAACATTCCGAAGTGTTTTAAATTGGCACTATATGTTACAAACTTATGTACCTAATTAGTAATTACTATTATTAATATTAAATGTAGCATATACCGTAACAAGACAGTGCACTGAGAATAAGAATATGTCAGACAAGTTAATTTTGAGTTAAATGAATATCTTGGCTTAAGTTCATCAATAAGAGTTGGTGTATTTACAAAATAATACATCAAAGTATTAGATGTCAAAGGAGACATTCCTAATATTCGCTTTAAATAAATAGATTTAAGTTTTTCTAACTTCATCAAATTTGCTTTGGTAAAATAAGATGAAATCACTTCAAAACCGTAAGTTATTATTGGCGACAGTTTCATGTAAAATCTAGCAATAGCTGACTCCAAAGATATCAATCGTAAATGTTTTATTGATCCAATAGCAATTGTAAATTTGGTTTTCTTTTGAAGTAAATGTATGTTGAGTGAATGATAGCGTAGTCTGGAGAGTGATGCCGAGATAAGTGTAGCTGTTTGCAAATAACACTTGTTCCCCACAGTACATTAAGCGATCTGCGTTACAATTGCTACCACTCTTTCGGAACTTGATAATGTTTGTCTTACTTAAATTAACTTGTAAAATATTTTTAGCACGCCAAATTGATATAGCGTCCAAACTAGCTTGTATCACTGAGCGTTCAGCAGAATAAATAATAAGATCATCTGCTAATAAATAGGTGTTTTAAACCTGAGATATCTTCCAAAACACGTTGGTGACAGACTATCACATAGCGGGACACCTTGATTTTGAACAATTGCGTCAGCTATTCGTATACCATCGTCAATTTGAATGAAATTTGATTTTAATAGTACGCCAAATGATGTTTAAAAGTAAGCAATCAACATTAAATTCCCGATTAAATTGCTCTTTAAGCTTCAAAAATAAAATTTCACGATTTACAACATCAAAAGCCTTCTTGAAGTCAATGAAAGCACAACACATAGAACTAGGCTTGGAAGTAAATTGTTTATAAATGTCATGAATGAGAATGGATAATGGTAATAAAGTGTTTTTACTTTCTTGAAAACCATATTGACTTGAAGGTATGATATGAAAAATGTTGCTATTCAGGCGACTGTTTACAAGAGTTGTCAAAACTTTTAAAGGACAGCATAGTAGAGCAATACCGCAATAATTGTTTGGGTCTCCGGCTTGTGCTTTTCCTTTATATAAGAGCATGATTTTATTGTTTTTCCAGCGTGATGGTACAACCCCAAATTTCAAACATAAATTAAATAGTTCAGTCCAAAATGGTAACAGGATATCTAAGGAGTAATATAAGTGTTCATTTGTTATTCTATCAAGACCAGGTGCTTTACGCTTTGAAGTTGAAAGAATTTTCTCTAATACTTCATCTTCTGTAAATAATGCATTGTATTAAATAATATTTTCTGTATCCAATTCATTAAAAATATCATTATCGTCGCAGTCATGATCAAGATCATTCAAAAGAATCGGAGCTTTGTTATGTGGATCCAGAAGGGCTTTAAAATGAGATTGCAAATGAGAAGGAGCAATTGGAGCTGCAATTCTTGAACGACTTTTATCGAATAATAACCAAGGTTTGCTAATAGATTTATCGAAAAGAGAAAAGAGTTAATATATTGATCTTTCATGATAATTTTGTTTCTTTTCTTTAATAAGGCTGCAATATTGTTTTCTACTTAGATGGTATTGGTTCCTTAAAGGAATATCTTTTGGATGTTGCATTAATTGATCCAATAGAGAAAGGTTTGAATGTTTTAGTTCTTTGCATTCTTTTTCAAATCATTTTTTATGATGTGGCTTTGTTTCATTTAAAATTGGACGTGGATACAGTCCCGGTAACCGGGTCTTTGGTTGAAAAAAACAAGAGTCCCGGTAGTCTAATGCGCATGCGTTGTAGGGTCGCAGGAAAACAAAATGGCGCTTTTATATAACTTCGTTCGTAAAAAGTTTGCTTTCAGTTTCATGTGGTAGTTAATAATGTAATTTTAATATGATTCTAGAAAGAAATGTACTATACAGCATAGATGGTACAGTTTCCATCCTATACCAAATAATAAGTATTATTACCTATCCAATAAAATGCATTCAGCTGAGTACACTCAATGAACTAAGGCTATCAGGCAAGACTGTCAAGACACAACACACAGACAGCCACAGGTAACCTTCTAACACTAGACTTGGACCTCAGCGTTGAAGTTCTACCAACTAATTAAAAGGATTAAGTCTCACAAATGTTGTTTTTGTAATGTCTAGTACCATGATGGATTTCCTATCCATGTGATTAATGTGAAAAAGTTGTAGCCTAGTTTATTAAGTTTCTGAATTATAATCTAAAATTATATATCTATCACTATGAATCTTGGAAATACTGAATCGCTACTGAATTTCACCAAAATCTAGGATCTTCTTGTTCTACTGAAAAACTAATGAAACGCATCTAAAAGTTTGACTAAAAATATTCAGTGGTATTGCAAACGTATTTCTGACTGAATAATGATTATCTTTTCAAGTACTTTCTTAAGAATACCTTACAGCCATGGTCATAAATTAGAACTAGACTATCATGCATAAGGAAATTTGATTGAAAACTAAAACACAAAATATTTAAAGAAGTAAAATATTTTTTGTTTGTGTATAGTATAATACAATTTGTAGTTATGTGATATAAATCATATAATGTCATTAAATAATCTTATCACAATCATGTTCATACTTAATGTATTACATACATATACATTACATATTATTGTCAATTATTACATTTACTACAGGAACGACAAAACCATAGTTTGGCCTTGGGTTTATTATTAATGTTTACACAGTTAAAGTCAAACCATTGTAGACAGCTGTCACATGATATGCTTTTATCACATAGTGGATTTAAACATACATCACAATAAAAAGCATCTTCTCCGTCATCGACAAGGTCTGAATAAACTTCTTCCACTTTCCCCCATGCAGCCACCGTGAAGAAGCGTTTTATTGAATCGATACATACATTGACATCAACACAAGCTGCAGTTCGATGAGAAATTCTAACATCTCCCAACTCCACCTTTCTTACACCTTTGTGGACTTCTTCTATTGCATATTTACTGATAAACCATCCCAATATTACTAAAAAAGCAATTACACAGAAGTTGTGACATTAGTTTATATAAGTGTATTTCGCATCTAGGCCCATGAAAGAACAATATTGAATTATCTTACCTTTCTCTCTCTCAATAGGGAGTTTTTTCAAGAATCTGCATGTACGCTTCTTTGTTCGCTTTTTGGGAAGACCAATTACGGTTAGTTCAGAACCCTTTGGCCGACCTCTTTTTTTAAGACAGATGGGAGCCGAACATTTGCAAGTCCTAATATGAAAGTTGATCAAAGAAAAATTGATGACACTGACTTTTAATTTGATCGTCAAAAATATATTAATATACTTACGTTTTTGGGAGTTCTGAATTTGGATAGCAGTGGTGGATTCCTCTAAATGTATTCCTGGTCAACAAAGCTTACAACTTATATATCAAATATCATCTAAAATATCAATTGAAATTAAATGTATGTTATTGTCATAACTTGCTTAATATATATATATATATACATTTGTTACCTTGCACTACATTGTTATTGTTTTCATTTTGCAATTGTTGAGAAGCAGAAATATTCAAAGTTGGACTAGACCTGTAACAAAAAACCATTTTCAGTAATTTGAACATAATGAGACATATTTGATTCATCATATTACATTTATCTCTTAACAATGTACCTGTGCATGCTTCTAGGTAAACAGGTAAGACAGTAAGGAACACTTTTCATGGCTCTCCAGCCTTCGGTATCTTCATTCTCTTCTCCAGTTGAGCATAAAACACAACAAGGTTTGCTACAAGATAAACATGTGTACTTGGTTTCCACACAGCAATTTGAACATTTTTTTGGACCATGTTGTATACATTATCTACATATAGTTCGTCTTCAACGATGATATGGTCTTCACCTCCTGCAAAGAATGAATATGAATGATTTGAGTTGGTTGGAAACCATACAGTTTTTAAAGAATAATGGCTTAGAAATAAAGTATTGAATTGTTTCATACCATTATTAACCACATCTGTTGCTGGATACTTTGGAGTACAATATCAACATAGGGTTCAGATTCAGCTGTGACTTTGTTTTTAGATCTTAAAATAGATATAATAATGAAAAATATATGTTGGCAATCAAGGATTATATCAGGCAAAAGAAACATACTTTAAAATTAATTATATTACAATAAAGGTGTAGGCTTATATTGTAGCCTACCTTTGCTACACAAACTTGATTCTGGATTGATTTGCCATTGGTTGCAAAATTCTTCCAAGACTGCTTTCCTTTCAATAAAAGTATCCATTCCCACTTCAGACATTAATGTAGCAAGATGTTTGGCGATTACCATGGCTTGACTGAACTTCTGCAATGAAGTAAGCTTCTGTTTCCTATCAGATATATTAGTTTTGTTTGTGTGGTTGACTTGCTTGACAAATTGACCATTTTGTTTTTGCTCTGTTGCTTCGCTGAAATATTTTGATGTCCACCGTGTTGACACGAGCTGAGGCGCAAACAGTGCTTCATTGTGGTAATGCCTGTATTCCAGAATATGCCTGCATGGTAGTTGGTAGCTGCTTGAGAATGAGCATTGGCATGAAACACTTGTTACATGTAGTTTTCCCTCACTTGATTGTATAAAATCACAGTCTGGTTTAATTACTATAAACTTGGATAATGTGACTTGATCACAAATTAATTCAAAGGCATATGGAGTTGCATGGTTCAAATATGCCATTTCATCATCTGACAATTTATTGCTGTTTACAGGTAAAGTGATGCTAGCCATTAACGATGCATGGTCTCGCTCGCCTCGTAGAGAATTTAGTACAGCAAAAAAATTATCGTAAAATGTATCCAATGTTGCATATTTGGAGCACACACTTTTGATTTTCGAATTCATACTTTCAAGTCGGTTATTTGTTTTTTCACCGTTGTTGTTTGTGTTTGCTTTTATGTTGAGCCAATTATTTTCAAGGTACTCCGTTGCTGCATCAAATTTCAAGTCCTTGAAGGACTGTAACGCAGAATTGAGCATGCTTTCATTTTTTGCAGTAACCATCGCCTCCACTAGTTCTAATACAAGTTCTCGCTCACCTGCACGAATGCCCATCTTTTCTGCTGTGATTTCTCTACGAAATTACGGAGGACGTGGAATTTACAGAGCTGAAGATGTGCTGATGGAAATTCACTTTTTAGAACAAGTCGCTCTGTTAGATCTTTGTCAGTTAAAATGACTTTCGTTTTGTCCCATACACTATTTGATTTTTTTAATGCCTGAATCATCGAACGCAGAGAGCTTTCATTCTCTGATGTTATCAGATAAGTACCAACCAGCTCCGACTGTCCATTCCCATCGATTGCCATTAATAGGAAAAATGACATTCGTAGTTGCGTTAGTTTATTAAGTTGCGTCAAGCAAAATTACTTCTGGGAAGGCCTTGTAGACAGAACGCATTCTACTATCTTGAAAAAACATTCCAGTGAGTTCATCATTTTCACTAAAAATATCTACAACTGAGCCTGTGGGATGCACAAAAAAGAAAAGTAAGTTAGAAACTAATAATTAATAATAAATTGAAGGGTAGAGATAATTTTGCACTGAATTTCAATGAGAAAGTCGCAACTTCTATAGTTTATCTCTAGAACTAAAATGTGGGAACTCAATTATTATGTAACATTAAAACATAATCAGCAGCCAAATTCCGCTAAAACGTTGTAGCAAAGTATTTTGCATCTTTGATCAAGGTCAAGTAGTAATCAAGCATAATTCAAATTGACGAAAATGGATTATGCTAACCTTTTATAGCTGTTAGCTTATTCACAATTGGTGCCAAGGCATTTCCAGGAGAACTCTTTTTTAGCTTTGCAGCTAGATTCGTCATGTCCCTGAGGACAACAACTTGGCCAGTTTTTTCAATGATGTGTTTCTGTAAAAGTTTCTTGTTTGCCTGGAATTTCATCACTCCAAATGCTTCATCGACAATGGCACTGTCAAGCTGTCTTCAACGTGGGAGATGTTGGTATATAGTCTGTTGAAAGTATGACATTTTTTATCAAATAATATGTATGTTTAAGCATACTGGCGTCTTGGCGACTAGACTGGTGTTACATATTGATGGTTCGTTGGTTCACCTATACCATCTGACCATCATTAAACAAACTTCTAAATTGTAATATAAAATCGGTTACCTTGAGTGTAGTGACAAAGTTTGAATGATTTGCTTACCTCTGATACTTTATGATTATGCTCATGTACGACTTTTTTTACAACCAGTTCCTGAAAGTCATCAGTCAGCCCAACCCGTATTTCAGCTTGACATCCTTGCCTCAGCGTTCTAATTAACATACAAAGTTGAAAATTATCAAAATAAGTCTGACATTATAGCTAACTACCACATTGAAAAATACACAGAACACTTGCCTGCATTTTTCCCTGACTCTTGGTGTCTTCTTAGCCTTTAATGCACCTCCAAACACACAGCCATATAGAATAATATTTCAGATGTAAATTACACCTCGCTGTTATGAGAGGACAACGTTTTTCCATACCCTTAATTGTACGTGAATCTTTCATCCATAGCTGGACGAAGGTTTCATTTTGAACAGTTATTATCTTTTCTTTCAAATCTTCGAATGATTTTAAGCACTCTCCAACAGAAATTCCAACGAAAGGTATAGCAGCCATTACTTACAAAATAATAACAGAAGTGATGTGCGAGAATATTTGCGTGCGCCTTTTCACAATTTAAAGCGCATGCGCACTGGACTGCCCGGACTTTAGTTTTTATAAACCAAAGACCCGGTTACCGCGACTATATCCACTTCGTTTAAAATTAGACAACAGTCAATCAATGACTTTTCAATAAAATGAAGTGATTCCTCAATATGTCTGTTTTCTAACGCGATTTTGGCTTCTTCTAGCAAGGGATGATTTTTTAATTTATTACATCAACAAAATGTTTTGACTTTGGCAAGGATTTTTTGTTTGTGATAATAGTATTAGAAAACGACGATGACGTATAGACTTTCTGGTGCTTCCTTTGTACTTCAGGTATGATAAAATGTGACACTAATTGTGTAGGTGACAAATTGAAAAAATTAAATCTATGGTGCTGCTACCAATAGGGCCAACATAGGTAGGTTTCAAAATATCATTGATAATAAAAAAAGTTCAAAGAAGAAAGTGCATCAGTTAAAATGCTACTTCTACTTCCAAAATCGACACGGCAATTAAAATCTCCACATAAAATAAATGGCAAATGATTTGTAACACTTGAAGGTGCAAATGTTATTTCTTCAATGTTATGGACATCAGTTTGAGGTTGAAAATAAATACACAAAATATTGAAAAATTTAGTAGAAATACCAATCCAGTGTACCCCTGAACCAAGAGAGATAGGAAATCAATCAACTTTTACATAAGATTAAAATTCCACAGCACCTGTTGGGGATTTGGCAGGTAAAATAAATTGTTATTATTATTATCATTATTATTATTATTATTATTATTATTATTATTATTATTATTATTATTATTATTATTATTATTATTATTATTATTATTATTATTATTATTATTATTATTATTATTATTATTATTATTATTATTATTATTATTATTATTATTATTATTATTATTATTATTATTATTATTATTATTATTATTATTATTATTATTATTATTATTATTATTATTATTATTATTATTATTATTATTATTATTATTATTATTATTATTATTATTATTATTATTATTATTATTATTATTATTATTATTATTATTATTATTATTATTATTATTATTATTATTATTATTATTATTATTATTATTATTATTATTATTATTATTATTATTATTATTATTATTATTATAAATAGAGGAGTCAAAGACTACACATTTTGTTACTGTAACTTGAAGTTTCACGCTTTATTGCGATCATCAGACAGTTAAAACTAGATAATAAAAAACATACATGGTACCTCTGATATAAACTTACATAAATCGCAGCTATTGTTTAATGGGATAAAGCCTATTGTATCGCAATGTGCGTGTTTTCTTTGTGATCGTTTTCTATGCGGCATTTAATTGTTACAGGTTATGTTTTAGTCGATTTATAATTAGTAAAATAAAATTTATTCTCGTGCCTACATTTTGAAATTAACTCAGATCTTTTGTTAAGTAATGCTTTTTTGGAACAAATGATATGATATTTTTCTGTCAGGCATAGCTGGCATGTTTTCGTTATATTATTGTATGGCTTTGCTCTCGATAGAGTTGTCCATTCGATGTTGTAGTCGGTGGCTTTGTCCTTCTGTTCCCAAATATATTTTGATAGTTGCGTGTTGTGTGTATGTTTATCATGCCGGAATGTGCTTGTGTGCTGTGTGTAGCGTGTCTTGAAAGAGTTTTCCGTTATACCGATTTAATTTTTACCCAGGGTAGTCACTTTGGCGTTGTAGATTAATCCTTCCATAAGGCATCTATTGTTTAATGGAAAATTTTCCTTTGTGCGGCAGTTGCATAATTGCGCATTTTCTGTTACTTCCATTTCTGTATTTGTTAAATTCTTGTTGTGGTTAGTAATGATTGTTTTCATATTGGAAGTACAACTGTAACTTACTTTTAGCGTGTTTTGATTGAAAATCTTGTGTAGCTTGCTTGTCTTCGGAAAGTGCTTTTTGACTAGGTTGAGGAATGTTCGGCCAATGTTGCTTTTCACACTTTTGTTGAACGGTGGGTTAAACCATGTGACATTTCTCCTCCTTTTCCCTTTTCTACGGCTTGATGTTGCTGGCCTTGGTTCGTATTTTAAATTAGTAGTAGTGTGGCCACTCGCTGTTAAGGCGTCTTCGTAAGTATTTTTGCTGTTTTCATAAATAGTGTTATTAGATGATAAATTGGAGAGTCTTTGGTTAATTGCTATAGGTATATGTTTTAGAATTGTAGGTGGATGATTAGAATTAGTGTCTATATATATAGGTTGGTCGTTAGTTTTTCTGTGGGGCTGGAATGTGCCATTGTTTAGGTTGAAGGTTATGTCTAAGAAGTCTACTGATTTGAGGTTGGTTTTTGATGTAATTTTTAATCCCATCTCTTTGAAAATGTTTGTTATTTTTTTCCTGAATCTCTCAGTCTGTGGGCCGGATTTCTTTCGCATTACTGCCAAACCATCATCTCGGTAAAGTCCAATAGAGTTGTCACCCAGAACTTTCGTAAGTTTATCTAGTATAAATAAACCTACCAATTCGCAAATCTCTGCTCCGTCATAACTGCCCATTGTGACGTCGAACAGCTTTGTGTGGCTTTTCTTTGACCATGCGGCTCCTTTATTAAATAGAACCGATTGCCTTGCGTGCATGATAATTTTTGTATCACTTTCTGATATTGTTGTAAAGTTTTTTGCAAATGATATAGCTTTTTGTAATAGTTGCTTTCGATGCTAAAAGCTTTCGATGTCAACGGTGATGAACGATAATCGTTTTTTTCTTCTAGTGCCTTAAACCAATCTATAACGGCGTATGAGTTTTTCCATTGGTTGACTTTAGTTAATTTTTTTACGTTAATGATTATTTTCTCTAATATTTTTTTACTTACGATGCCAATTTCGCTTTTAGCAGGGTTAATTAGTTTAATGTGCTTGTGTGCTGTGTGTAAACTGGGAAAACGACTTGTAAATGGAATTTCATCTTGAGTACGTCATATTTATGGTAGCAGATTTGAAGTAGAAGTACGATCGTTATAATAATCGTATGATTGGACACTGTACTAGACGGAAGTCAATTATTTCTACCAATCAACGACACTGATTTTGCTATCACGGAAGTGCAGCATCCAATAGATTGCTTTGATTTCGCTCCCCTCAGATGACGTAGCCTTAGAATTTAACTATGAACCAATGATAATACTCTATCTCATATTCCTGGCATAGTTCACCCCCTCAGCAATCGTGAAGAACAGAGCTATGCCTGTGAAGTTAGACGCATATTCGTCTGGACGAATATTCAAATAGACCTATATTGGAGCGCGTTAAATAACGCTTTGCACAAATGATGTGAGCATCACAGACTTATTAATGGAAGATTTACGAAGTTAAGGAATCATATAAACTACGAAAAGTATATAATAAAGTCGATAAAAGCAATATGAATTATTTTAAAGAAAATAAATTATCAAAACATAAAAAATGGAGCCAAAAAATTGAATTATTCATTTGACCACAGATAAACGCATGACTGATCAAATTAATCACGGATGTTTAGACAAAGACATGGATTAACAGTGTTTCGTGTTGGAAAACAAATAGACGAATATTCAACTTATCACGGGTTTGATCTACACTTTGGACGAATATTCAAATTAACAGTGTTTCGTATAGGTTAAAAAAAGACGCATATTCAAATTATCCCAGGTTTGATCTAAACTTTGGACGAATATTCAAATTAATAGGGTTTCGTATTGAATAAAAAAATAGCTCCGCTACGCTCGGACTCATGGTGAATAATATAATAATCAGAATAAACCAATTGAAATCAAATTCAATAGAATATCAAATCAATCAAATCATCATGCAAAGAAAAATCAAATCAAATCAAATTCAAAAAAGTAAATCAATCCAATCGAATGATATAAAAATCAGATCAAATAAAAAAATAAACTTCAATCAAATAATATAAATTATAACAATATCCAAATAATATAATAATATAAAGAAAAATATATCCAAATGATAAATCAAAGAAAAAAGCGTTAAAGACCATAAAATGACCAGCAGCCTTATATTTTTGTCTTTGAAATCTGGACCCAGATTTCAATCACTCGTTTTCATGATACACGGCCCGCCTTTGTGTTTCCTTTGCACACACACGCGATTTTGCAAAACATTTCGTAAAACGAGCATGGAAGCATTCTGCCAAGTTATTTGTCAACAAACTGGTTTGGAAAATTACAAGAGCAATAGAGGTGGACGTTATAACGGCTTTCGACGCTTGAATAAATGTGTCCCACAAAAATCAATTCACTTGCTACTTCACTTGCTACTAGCGTCATACGAATTGAGGAAGGATGACAGAGTTGAAAGCTACAACTGAACTCGACTGATTCAAAATTTCATGTTGGTGTTTACTTGATACAAGAATATTAGGGATTGAAAGAACAGGAAGAGATTTGTTAGCATTCAAAATCGAAATTTATCGCCGAAACAAAATGAAATTTTAACACCAGGTGAATTCGATTTTTAATACGGATACTTTGTTCATTGACTCAAAATTATACTTGTAAACACGTTACACGTAGGCTTCGTCTAAAAATAGTTAGTTACATACCTATGTATGTTTTATATTGCATTGTTTTTCTGCAATATTTATCCACGTAAATTGTAAAATTTAGAATCATATGAATTTATTTAGTGTTGATTTGAAAGTACATTTTATCCAAGTTGTTTTGATTTGCGTCAAACTTCTCAGACAGATAATCGGACTGTGTGACTCCCAGTCCGCTATTTATTTTTGAGCCGTATACATTTGTTGGATATCTATAGCCATAAACTTTGCGTTTCGACAAGTAAGAATTGAGATTTATCCAAAACTGAAATTGATAAACCAGACTATTTTTTGTCTTGTCTTTCCGTAGCAACAGCCAGGAGGACAATCCTCTGACGTGAACGCTGACGTCACTTTCCAGAGGATTATCCTCGTTTCTTGTAATCAAAACAACAAAACAAAGCAAAGTCTGCTGGTCATTCGAAACTCTTTAATGAAAACCGATGGAATTGAACCCAAGACCCCGCGCGCCTTTTGCAGAAGCTCCACTACTAGACCATACCAAGACATATCGAACGAAGTGATTTTCACTACTTATAATACAGGTGTGAGTTGTAAAATGACGTGCGAAATTCTCTTCTTAAGCTGATGTCGCAGCAGAATTAAAACATTTTAATAAACCAAATAAAACCATGACGACTGGCTTAGCAGTTTGATATGTTATTTAACTTCAGAAAACAATATAAACAATAAATATATAATACTGTCTTGTCTAAGCCCCCAAACAAATGATGAATTGTCGGTTTAAAAGTTCTCATGGTCAAAACATAACAACAATTATCTTCGAAGTTTCACCTCAAATAGTGATGTTACAGAACGATTAAAACCTTTCATTAACCATTTCAAATGACGAGAAGAAGAAAACAATCATGTGTTCTACCAATGAAGAGATAATCACGATGTAAAATTATCCAGGAGTATTAGAAAACATTTCATTTAATAATGCAATTGTAATCTCGCTAAGCTGCGAGTCGGCCATTATGGCGGGCAATGGAAATAAATTTTTGTCAAAAAAAATTTGGCTAAAATTTTGGAATAATCACACAGCACGCCCATTGTATTTGTAACAATAAAATGGTGTTTCTTGCTCAATCGTTTTTTGTTCGCCCTCTGTTAGCACGCAAAGCAGTATGTTGAACGTTATTTCAAAAGAACAATAGATTTAATCAAAAATGAAATGAAATGAAATGAAATGAAATGAAATGAAATGAAATGAAATGAAATGAAATGAAATGAATTGAAATGAAATGAAAACGTGTCCACCATGACAGGATAGACTCAAGGTCACTTACGTAACCATGAGTCAAAAACAGACGCATATTCAAGTTATCACGGGTTTGATCTACACTTTGGACGAATATTCAAATTATCACATGTGTGATCTAAACTTTAGACGAATATTCAACTTAACAGTGTTCGTATGGAATATAAAAACAGACGCATACTCAAATTATCACGGATTTGATCTTAAACTTTGGACGAATATTCAAATTATCACGGGTTTGATCTAAAATAAAAAAACAGACGCATATTCAAATTATCACGGGTTTGATCTAAACTTTGGACGAATATTCAAATTAACAGTGTTTCGTATGGAATATAAAAACAGACGCATATTCTAATTATCACGGGTTTGATCTACACTTTGGACGAATATTCAAATTAGCAGTGTTTCGTATGGAATAAAAAAACAGATCCATATTCAAATTAGCAGAATAATGCGACCAAGCTCGTTCAGATATCCGAATAGAATCAATGTTATAATATAAATAACAGGGATTACACACAGAGGAGAGGGGAAGCCGATATTGCATTATGCATTGGCATAAACGGTATGGAAAATAAAAACAGACGAATATTCAAATTATCACGGGTTTGATCTAAAATAAAAGAAACAGACGCATATTCAAATTATCACGGGTTTGATCTAAAATAAAAAAACAGACGCATATTCAAATTATCACGGGTTTGATCTAGACTTTGGATGAATATTCAAATTAACAGTGTTTCGTATGAATATAAAAACAGACGCATATTCAACTTATCACGGGTTTGATCTACACTTTGGACGAATATTCAAATTAACAGTGTTTCGTATGGAATATAAAAACAGACGCTTATCCAAATTATCACGGGTTTGATCTAAAATAAAAAAACAGACGCATATTCAAATTATCACGGGTTTGATATAAACTTTGGACGAATATTCAAATTAAAACAGGTGTGATCTAAACTTTAGACGAATATTCAAATTAGTGTTTCGTATGTAATATAAAAACAGACGAATATTCAAACTATCACGGGTTTGATCTAAAACTTTGGACGAATATTCAAATTATCACGGGTGTGATCTAAACTTTGGACAAATATTCAAATTAACAGTGTTTCGTATGGAATATAAAAACAGACGCATATTCAAATTATCACGGGTTTGATCTAAACTTTGGACGAATATTCAAATTAACAGTGTTTCGTATGGCATATAATTAAAACAGTCGCATATTGAAATTATCACGGGTTTGATCTAAAACTTTGGACGAATATAAAAATTAATAGTGTTTCGTATGAAATATAAAAACAGACGCATATTCAAATTATAGCGGGTGTGATCTAAACCTTGGTGAGCTTGTCTTGCTTACTGTACTGCTTGTACTTTCTGTTCTATTCGCTTAGCGAAGGAATTACATTCATAATCATTGTTGGAAGGCAAAAAGCTTTCTCAAGATAAACATCCAATAGAATTGAAGCAGTTAGAAAACATTAGCCACAAGAAGAGTCTTTCACATATCGAGTTCAAGAAGGTGTCATTTTATTTGAACGATGTAGAAGTTTGTGAATTTTTAGAGTTGCAGTTTCATCGTGGCAGTTAGCAACTTCATAAACTTATAAGGTAATGTCAAAGTTGGTGAAACGTATTTTGGTATCATGATTCACGAGGCATTCTTGTCAAAACTCCGGAGATACTAAACAACAAAAAGGGTCTTCTCTCTCCAGGGTACATTGATAGCTTTTACATTGTTTAAATTTAAATTTAATTTTCTTACAAACGCTGATATGTTTCTTGAATATATAGTTGTTTTTCTTGGTTACAGCATTTTTTGATGATGCTACAGACATCCTAAAAGATTTTAACTTTCAAAAATTTTCCGGGGGAGCATGCTACCCCCGAACCCCTAGATGGATGGGGCTCCACCTCTTCACCTCAGAATTCTTGCACCCCTCAGATTTTGGCTGGATCCGCCCCTGCTATTAGATAAACCAAAATTTTATTAATAATAATAATAATATTAAATAGTGGGATTGTTCCACACCAGTTCTTGGTATAGTGCTCAATCAAATTAATCAGCGCATTTATAGAATGAGAGTTAAAATGAAACATGCTAGAAATCAAGCATGTTTCATTGACTCTAATTCTATACTCATTATTAGCCTGCTTACAATTGTAGATTCAGCTCATCGAATGAGACAAATATTTTCACATCCAGACAATTATAGCAAGTCCATAGAAGACAATTTGGTATTACTATTTTGGTTTTGGTGAAATCATATAGCTTTCAATGAGCGACATTGGCAAGTGTCCAAATAAAACAACACTGTATTATAATTCACTTTCGAATAATTCGACAATGACTTTGAACAAATCGAACTTCTATGATTTAACAAAATTCTCATGAACCGCACTCGTGAAGACAATACAGGTCCTTGTTTCTTTCAAGACAAACAGTACATACGTTACCATAACAAGACATTATCAAAGAATCATAACAAAATATTGCACGACAAATGGATATCAAATATGCAATACCACTTTCAAATACTTTATCCCCAACACGGTAACCCACGGTGGGTAGGATCAGAGATCGTCACAGTGGGGTTGTCATGCGTTGTTTAAATACAATATTTATTTGTGATTGTGTAGATAATAGATTTCTCATAGAGTGTTATGATAAGAAGGAGCTTTGTATAAATAAGTAAGATCTAGTGAAACCAAGTCATTCCAAACAGAAACTAATCTCGATAACATCGTCCCGAATTTATGTAAAAAAAATAATCAATAACCGAGTAAGCGAAGAATGAAGTCAACATTATCATTGATCGTTGCACTACTTTGCGTAGCTGCTAGCAGTTCTCATCGTTATCGATATCGGTATAATAATTGGCATCGTTATTGGTTCACAAGAAATTGTGGTGATTGTTACAATAGCTTCGATGCGTGCACTGCTGTTTATCAAGATGCAGCTGGAGTCGCATGCGGTAATATTGGAATCCAACACGCCACTTTGAAAACTTCTTTAACTGGTTTGACTTCTACTTGTGCGATGTACTGCTCAAGGAAAAGTTTGACAAAATTCCAAAGTTGTAGAGTCACTAATGCCGCTTGCGCCCCAGGTATGTTTATAACCTATTAGACATCCTTATCAAATATTAAATATTAACTATATATACGAGTATACTGATTATTTCCATTTTTGTTTAGGAACACCTATAACTTGTGATTTTAGTTCAGCTACGATAGCAACAGATTGTCCAGAGGCAACATCATCAACAGTTAGATACTCTCTTGGTATGTTTGAATTAATCGATTTTAATATACATTATCTTTGATCATGATATATAGATGCTCTTCAATGTTTGCATATTGCCCGGCATATTGTCATTGTTATTATTAATACAGTACAAATACTCTGTTCTATATAGCTTAACGAGAAAATATAGTGTGACTTGAACTGGTGTGGAACAATCCACCTATTAATATTAATATTATATAGTTATTATTATTATTATTATATTCATGAATATACATTGTATATACACATACATACATTGTATAGGCATTGTTGTTGTCTGAGAATTGTGTAAAATCTATTTGAGAATTTCAATAGGTTTTAAATTTGATAACAAGTTTCGAGATCCGCCAAACAAGTTTCGAGGAATCCATTTTGTAATTGTTTGGTATGGTCAGATATTCTGAATAGACAAATGTGGCTAAGAATCGAGAAATGTGTGATCATTTCATCTGAAGCTGTGTGTTTAATACAGTGGAACGAATGAATGGCTGAATGCAGTCACACGTACATTTCTGCAGCTTCATAAAACATCTAAATTCCTATTATTGCCAGATTTATCTGATTTATGAATTAGGAAAGTTACGACAATGCCTAGTTTCTTACTCATCATTGTTGCTGGTTTGTTGTCTAAGTTTTGCCCCTAGGAAAAAATTCAGAAGGAATAGAAGACAGAACGTTTTCGCAGCCAGATTAGTCAACTTTTAACCGTTAACTCATTACTTTTTGGGAATATTACTATGCATAAATACTTGATTAATGCACAGAAAGTGAAGAATCACATTCTCATTCTTTTTCGAAGCGAAGGAAAAATGTAGCTCAAAGCTGTCATAAAGCCTACAGAAATTTCCAATGAACATTACAATTTGGCACCGTTTTCTCGCTCGTTTTCTTTTTATGATGATCAAACATGAGGTTTATATTGTGGAAGAAGTATTATATTAGCAGCAAAATAGCATATTTCATGACAGTTAATGCAAACTATATCTATGATGCTTTTTTAATAGCCTGTACCCTGTGCTGAGCCGTCCAGCAAACTCTGCGTATCAAGAAGTCAAGAATTGCAAACCGTCTAGCCGTATTTAGAAATGCTATCTTCTCTTGATATTTTTGCTCACGTGTTTTAGTATTACAACAGATGCATGGTGCAGATACTATATTGCTAAATATATTTCACAGAGAAGATTTTCTGTCTGCCGTGTAGAACGTGAGCAGTGTCACAATTATGGTGAAAGACGATATAAAAATAAAATATATCAAATTTTGTCGAGAAGAAATCAGCCATTTAACTCGTTTGAAATCGAAGCGTTTGTGACTCGCATTGAAATAGCATCATTGATGTCCAATTTACTGCATATCAAAATCCCAATGGCATTGGAATTTAATGAGAAATCAATAGAAGTTTACCCTTTTCTTTGCATTTTTTGTCACCGATATACATGCAGATTTATTTCCCATAACAATGAAAACAAGGTTAACGTAGAGTTCAATGCGTAAAATTATCCTTAGACTAACAAATTGTAAGATTCAAACTCATTTTATTAAATAAATTGGGTAAAATAGAACTACATATTGCTCTTTCTTGCGGTACTCCACTTGACATTTTAGTTGAGTCATGCGTCATGTGTGAAAACCCATTTTAAGTCACGTGATATCTTAGCCGAATTTATCTATTGTAGCAACGACTAAATAAAAATGTTAGATTTCAATTGCATCGAAACCACGATGTAACAATTGAGCAATAGCTCAATACATGCAAGGTGTTAATTAATACTACAAAATGTTTCAGACGAATGAATTAAAAGTAGTTTCATAAAGCTTACAATGATAAACGTGACACTGTTCAGTAAAATTAACAAGTTAATTACAGTATCAGTTACAATCAATATCAGCTATTGTCAATCGAAATTTTCCAACTATATTCTATTAAATGATACCGAATTATCTGCCATCGAATATTTACCAACGCAATCTGGTTGGTTTCTTTATGATTCATTATTTTGATAGCCTACGATTGGCAAAATTTGAGTGACATGTTTCTCAATTCTATTTTTCATTATTCGAAACCGAGTATGGTATTATTCGATGATCTACATTCTGATTTGTTGCTCAATGGTTCATTATTATATACCACTAGTAGGTTTCTATCGAAACAATTGGACGACTCGCCCTTTGTTGGCTATCATCATTAGTCATGTTCTATACAGTACATTCATTGATACCTCTGAGTTTTCCCTTTGAGCACTATCCCCAGGCGGTGGAGAGTTCCATACATTGGCTATTGAGGGACGTGCCATTTTTAAGGGGTGTCTTTTCCAGATTCTTGTGAAATGTTGCACTGTCAATTTAGAGTTTTTGAAATTTTTCTGAACTTTTCCTTCGTTTTGCTTGCAAAAACATGAAATTTCGAGGTTCATCCTCACTTGCTGTGTAATTTTACGGATTTCCTTGCTTTCCGAAATGGTACTCCCCATAAATTTTTTCGAAGTACCCCACCCTGGGCACTATCCAATGAAAGCGTTTACGGTTTATATATATTTATATATATATTAGATATTATCTAATAGCAAAAAAGGAAGTTACATATTTATATATATATATATATAATGATGTGTTTTTTTCATGTGATGAATTTTTTCACCACATTTATAACTCATTTTGACTTAGGTTATATACTGAAGTCAGTTCCTTGTTCGCTCACTGAGCAGTATTGATGAAGGCTAATGGCCAGAAACATGTACTTGTCTGCTGCTATATATATTTGTCACTTACTATTCACATTCATATGTATGTATAACCTCACAGATACACAAAGTATAATGTTGTTACTTTTTTTTTTTTTTTAGCATACGACTCTGGTACTTCTTCTCTTCAGCTTCAAGATGGTACCACATCCAGCACTGACAATTTTGGTTACTACTACATGACAACTCCTATTTCTGTTGGTGTAGCACAGTATAATAATAACTATTGTCTGAAATACACCCCAGCAGTTAATTCTGAAGTTATTATCCGTGCTCTTGAATTGCCAGCAAGTTTTGCTACCAATGCCAACAAAGATGCTACTATACAATCGATTATGCAGCAAACGGGCATCTTCGAAAGTAGATTAACCAGTACCGGAGAGGTCAAGGCCCAATTCAGGGTAGCACGAGGAGAGAGCTTTCATGTATGTCTAAATTAAGTTATTTTTGTATGTATATCACGTATTCTGTTATAGGAGGCTTGTTTGATATGTGTTTCGTTTTTCCTGGTGACGTTTTGAGTTCGGATGTCGTAAGCGATGTCATACCTGCTGACGGGTATAGTAAAAGTATACAAATGCAGATGCATGGTAACAGATTACATACAGATGGGGTATCAAATTATAGAACAGAGCAAACTATGATGCAACAATTTATGAGTCTTACAAAATCATTTTCAGAATATTTTGTTGAAAATTTAAACAAATAATGCCAGTCAATTTATTTGGGAAGATGTCGAGATCCTGTCGATGTAGCCTGACTTTTGAATAACTTAGAATAGTATTTACGAAAGTAGTCATTATCATGCTCTTTCGAAAGGCAGATAACACTGCAATGGGAATATATTACATCGCTTCGATATTAGGATTTCAATAAAAATTTAAATCGTTCTATTTTATAATTAAGTAATAGAAGACGGTGCTGAGTTTTATGTACTCTGATACGAACACGCTGGGTGCGTAAAGAGACATGAAAGAGGCTTAAAAAATCACGCGCAGATAGGCGAGTGATTATGGCCTCTTGAGTGTCTCATAGCACCCAAAGTGTTCGTATCAGAGTACTTAACACAGATAACCGTTTTCTATTTGTTTTATAAAATAAATAGCTCTACCGTAAATCAAGTATAAGAATCCTATATATATGTAATTAAATATTTACAATTATACAAGGTGCATATTACAATAAAAAGCTCAAAATGATGATCATATCTAAATTCTCCTAAACTGATGTCATTATAGAGACTAGATCGAGCGTGGGTTTTCAATAGAAACATACTGTACCTTTTGAGAAAAGCTACGACAAGTTATAAAAATGCAAAGAATATTGGTCAAGTCCGAATGCATTATTAATGATGAAGATTTAAAGTATTATTCAGCTATTTGTATTCAGGATCCTATGCGTTTATGCTTTTGAAGCAATGAACTACTGAAATTTATCGTATCGTAACGTGCCGCTTTGGCATTCATAGCTACAAACAAAACTGCTGTACGAACTACGAACACAAACATTGAACAATGGAATTTGATAGATGAATGTTTAATTTATGATTTTGTTTCAAAATTACTGTGTTTAGTATTGTTAATATTAATTTGAAGGGTATGTTTAAGTGCTCTATCAAATTTATCAATGAAAGCTTTCTTCATATGAACGCTGAATTGTTTCATTTTGGGGCTTTAAAACAAAAGCCGTAATTTGACGATTTTACTCAGCCTGACGCAAACATCAACAACAACCGATTCGATGATTTTATAAATAGACATATGTTTGTCCAAGATTGCTTGATCGCTGACAAGAAAATTTTGATTGTAATCATTTGTATTGATTGTTCTTTAATGATTTTTAATAATATTAATTATGATAATATGAATCATCTTTTTCAGATTGGTTTCGTCGTTTTTCCAGGCTCTACGACAACAGTTCCTTCTTCAATTTTGACAAGCTATTCTGTGAGTGAAGGAGTTTGTACTTAATTTCTCACGCAGGAGATGCCATTGTGACTATTAATCATCGCATTGCACGTAGCTTTTTAAACGAGAAAATAATACTTCTTGTTATAGAGTAACTTATATCATATACCATGCTATATCATTTTTATTTGAATTCTTGTAGTGATTTTTATATGCTGTAGTAACATGTGACTAACTTGTATTAGTTAGCTGGCATTGAGAAGCCATATATAATCTAAAGTGAGTTACATTGAGCGATGTCTAATTTTTGTTTGCTATTCCATCAGTATATAAGTTACATATGTTATATATTATAGGCCATGTTTACAAGAAAGGCTACTTATCCGAATATAGGCGAGCTGCTCGATCGAGTACCCTGCCTATTACCCGAGTTGAAATTTTGAAACCATTCAATTCATTTTGTGACTTGAAAATATCAAAATTCCACATTGTTTAAACAGATGGAAAATATCTTGTATGGGATTTTACTTGTACAGGCACATTTGCTGCAACTTTAGTCCAACAATCTTCAAGTTTAGTGGATTCTGCAGGTCTAAAGGCAGAAACTAAATAGTAAAAAAATAAAGCTTGACAGCCATTATTCACCCTCGTTCTTTCTTTCAATGTTTGCTAACTTGATTGGCTAGTGCATAAACACAACACATAAAGCAAAAGAATTAAATTAAAACAATATAATTATTCTCTATGATCCCAGTGGCGTTACTTTTTGAAATTCTGAGATCTTGATTAAGTAATTGTGAAATTTTGTTGACCATTACTCTGCAAATTGGCTGCCCTGATACTGCAGATGATAATGCGACCTCACATGTGTTGCAATAAATCTAGCAAAGTATGCTCGTATCAATAGTTCGAGCTCTTACACTTCAAGCTTTTTAGGGTGAACTGTAACACCGTCCTTGCCTATAATATAGCCAACATATTCAACATTTTGACATGCAAAAGAAAATTTATCAGGGTTTAAAGTAATATACTTTTCACGACAGCGTGCGAGAACCTGATGTATGTGTTCAAAATGATTCGAAAAGGTGTCATCGTGTAATAGAATGTCATCAACAACCTTCTCTAAGTTTGCAATATCAGCAAACGCTTCGTCTCCCTGTCGGCAATATTCGTCACCAGCGGACAGCAAACCCATTACAGCTCGACTATATTGAAAGTGCCCCATGGTGTTAAAAAAGCTGTAAGTGGTATTCTATCCTCATCTAACGGGACTTTCCAATATCCAGACTTAGCGTCTAGAGTTGTAAAATATTGAGATGACCGTGAAATATTTGAGACGGCCTGCCATGGGTCCTTGAAAGGATGTACTGGTCTTTTTACAAATTTATTAAGGTTAGTGAAATCAACACATAATCGTAACTTACCGTTTGGTTTTTGAACCACAACCAGAGGTGATACAAAGTCAGTTGGTATATCATCAGCAGGTTTTATAATATCTTAAGTTGCTACCATCGTATCAAGGGTCGATTTGATTTCGTCTTGCCAAGCATATGGAATTTTGTGTGGTGTAGAAATGGCATATGGTGTATATTCATCTTCCATATAAATATGCATAGGTGCACCTGGCATAGGTTTAAGGTGCTCATCAGCACTAAATACATCTTTAAACTCATTCAATAAATCTTCGCGAATAGATGGGCTAGTTTGAAAATCGTTAGTAGACAAAATTTCTCTCTTAACGGTCAGCATGGATCCTGGAAATGTAGCAGGAATAATCTGCAGTTCGATTAAATTTTCCATCGGTATTAGAAAGTCAGAAATATTATCACATGTAAATCTTTACCTTTGTTTTGTACATGTTAATTTGGGCATGACAAGTAAATGTACAAATAACTGACAAGGGGGATCCGTTTGTGGCCATTAAATTGTTGTCAGTAGGGTGTAGTCTAGACAAAGGTATATTATTCTCGTCTAAAAATGTTCTATTAGCAACGCAAACCTCTGCACCAGTATCAGGAGTAGCAATAACTTTAATAGGTTTCTTCCTATTACCTAAAACGATGTCCAGAAAAATGTGTTTACTCCGTTTTGGATGTTGAGTAACAGCGTTAACGTTAATGTGGGATTTGTGCAATTTAAAACCTTGAATTTGAACCACATGAGATTCGTTAACACTAACGCTATATAATTTTGCTGGATCTCTGAAAATTGGTCTGATATGACCCTTTCGATCACAATTATGACAAAGTTTGTCCTTAGTCCAGCAATTATTACTCTCATGAGCTGTATTTTTATTTCCGCAATGTTTGCAGGAGGTATCCGATGTGCCTTTTGGAATAGTTTTAAATGTTGCACCAATTGCTTCTACTTTATTAATTTTATAAATTCCGCTTTCAACACTTTTAAGTTCTTCCTCTCGAGAACCGTCTTCCGTTCACAAAGAGTGACGATCTGTAAAACAGTTGTGTCTTCGCTTAGTGCACGACACTTCCGGCGAATTTCAGAATCAAATAGTCCTTCTATGAGAAAATCGCCCAAAGTTCTATCGTGACAATTATTGCACGGACTCGTGAGATGGCATAATTTTAATAATTCTCTGTAATATGAAGAAAATGTTTCACTCTCACCTTATTTGCGACGCATAAATGTAGAGCGACGTATGCGAGAGTTATCTTTCTTCTGTATAATATGAAGATAACTGATGCAAGACGTCATTAGCCGAACACGAGGATAAATCCAGTTTCAAAACGATACGAACAGTGTAAATAAGTTCTTGTGTAAGACGAGAAAGTAAAAATGATACTTGATTTTCATCAGGATATTGATTCAATTGAGCAAAAGTTAAATATTTGTCAATTTGATATCTCCAATCTAAATACTGACCATGTGTAAAATGTTCAGATAATTTATCTGGGTGCGGGTAAGCGTTTGGCATTCTAATCGTCGGCATAATACCTCCAACTGAAGTGTCTTTACTGCTATTATCAGGCTTGCTACTTATCGTTGCTTTCTTTGCCTTATAATCTTGTTGGTTCGTGGTTGTTAATTTTTCTAAATTATTAGCGATGGGTAATACCATTTCCTCTAAACCATCTAACCGCGTCTCGTTGGAAGTATTTGCTTCTGAATTAACAGATTCATGATAAAAATATATTAAAAAGGTAAGATAAACAAGTAAAACTATTTATAACAAAAGAAAATGTAATAAATCGATGATTAATAATTTTTTCAAAAATAACAGTTCCAAAATATCAACTGCGCCATGTGATGTTTGGATGAATCTAATCCACAACATATAAACATGTGACTAAATCCATAATATTATAATACAAGTGTTATAATAGAATCTACGTGTTACATATTTAGCCATACACAACACTGATCACATTCATTCGTTCATTCATTCATTCATTCATTCATTCATTCATTCATTCATTCATTCATTCATTCATTCATTCATTCATTCATTCATTCATTCATTCATTCATTCATTCATTCATTTCTTTCTTCCTTCCTTCCTTCCTTCCTTTCTTCATTTATATTAATTAATTTAAACTCTTTCCATACTAAAATGTAAACAAAACCTGTTACCATAAGTTACCATAAGGTATTTTTTACAAGAATCCGGAGTGGAACAAAGAATTGAAGTTGTTAGTTACCGTTAATCAAGTATAAGAATCCTATATATACATATATATATATATATATATCACATTAGTTAAATATTTACAATTACTTAAGGAGCATATTACAATTAAAATAGTTCATTGAAGTTCATCTGGTGGTAATTTATTTTTAAAAGTTTTCGATCCATGTCTTGGGACTCTATATATTGAGTGTAAAATTTCTTTATAGTCCTAGATGGATGTGACTGCGTAACCTTCAAATCGACCCGGGCAAATTAAAAACATCATAATATAGATAATATTGTATCATTGAACACAAAGAAGAACGGATGATAATGCCTTACCAATTTTACTTGTATCATCAGTTGATTTGATATTTTCTACTCTAGTAGGTAGTTTGAAGCCATCTCTTTTTGAAATAACACGTTCGCGCCATGTTTCAAGCAAATTTGAAAAGCGCATAAGGATTGAAATAAAGAAATATTCGGTGTTCCTTCAGGGTAATTTTACATAATTGGAACGACTTTACCAGAATTACCAGAAGCACTGTTCTTGTAATAAAACAATATACTTCTAATGTTTGATATAATGTCTTCTTCTACTTGAACTTTAATCAGTCTTGTGAATAAAACTACTATATTTTCCAAAAGGCTATCTTATGTTATATGATACATGATATATGATAGAATATTTGTATTATATTAGTTATAATAATAATAATAATAATAATAATAATAATAATAATAATAATAATAATAATAATAATAATAATAATAATAATAATAATAATAATAATAATAATAATAATAATAATAATAATAATAATAATAATAATAATAATAATAATAATAATAATAATAATAATAATAATAATAATAATAATAATAATAATAATAATAATAATAATAATAATAATAATAATAATAATAATAATAATAATAATAATAATAATAATAATAATAATAATAATAATAATAATAATAATAATAATAATAATAATAATAATAATAATAATAATAATAATAATAATAATAATAACAATAATAATAATAATAATAACAATAATAATAATAACAATAATAATAATAATAATAATAATAATAATAATAATAATAATAATAATAATAATAATAATAATAATAATAATAATAATAATAATAATAATAATAATAATAATAATAATAATAATAATAATAATAATAATAATAATAATAATAATAATAATAATAATAATAATAATAATAATAATAATAATAATAATAATAATAATAATAATAATAATAATAATAATAATAATAATAATAATAATAATAATAATAATAATAATAATAATAATAATAATAATAATAATAATAATAATAATAATAATAATAATAATAATAATAATAATAATAATAATAATAATAATAATAATAATAATAATAATAATAATAATAATAATAATAATAATAATAATAATAATAATAATAATAATAATAATAATAATAATAATAATAATAATAATAATAATAATAATAATAATAATAATAATAATAATAATAATAATAATAATAATAATAATAATAATAATAATAATAATAATAATAATAATAATAATAATAATAATAATAATAATAATAATAATAATAATAATAATAATAATAATAATAATAATAATAATAATAATAATAATAATAATAATAATAATAATAATAATAATAATAATAATAATAATAATAATAATAATAATAATAATAATAATAATAATAATAATAATAATAATAATAATAATAATAATAATAATAATAATAATAATAATAATAATAATAATAATAATAATAATAATAATAATAATAATAATAATAATAATAATAATAATAATAATAATAATAATAATAATAATAATAATAATAATAATAATAATAATAATAATAATAATAATAATAATAATAATAATAATAATAATAATAATAATAATAATAATAATAATAATAATAATAATAATAATAATAATAATAATAATAATAATAATAATAATAATAATAATAATAATAATAATAATAATAATAATAATAATAATAATAATAATAATAATAATAATAATAATAATAATAATAATAATAATAATAATAATAATAATAATAATAATAATAATAATAATAATAATAATAATAATAATAATAATAATAATAATAATAATAATAATAATAATAATAATAATAATAATAATAATAATAATAATAATAATAATAATAATAATAATAATAATAATAATAATAATAATAATAATAATAATAATAATAATAATAATAATAATAATAATAATAATAATAATAATAATAATAATAATAATAATAATAATAATAATAATAATAATAATAATAATAATAATAATAATAATAATAATAATAATAATAATAATAATAATAATAATAATAATAATAATAATAATAATAATAATAATAATAATAATAATAATAATAATAATAATAATAATAATAATAATAATAATAATAATAATAATAATAATAATAATAATAATAATAATAATGATAATAATAATAATAATAATAATAATAATAATAATAATAATAATAATAATAATAATAATAATAATAATAATAATAATAATAATAATAATAATAATAATAATAATAATAATAATAATAATAATAATAATAATAATAATAATAATAATAATAATAATAATAATAATAATAATAATAATAATAATAATAATAATAATAATAATAATAATAATAATAATAATAATAATAATAATAATAATAATAATAATAATAATAATAATAATAATAATAATAATAATAATAATAATAATAATAATAATAATAATAATAATAATAATAATAATAATAATAATAATAATAATAATAATAATAATAATAATAATAATAATAATAATAATAATAATAATAATAATAATAATAATAATAATAATAATAATAATAATAATAATAATAATAATAATAATAATAATAATAATAATAATAATAATAATAATAATAATAATAATAATAATAATAATAATAATAATAATAATAATAATAATAATAATAATAATAATAATAATAATAATAATAATAATAATAATAATAATAATAATAATAATAATAATAATAATAATAATAATAATAATAATAATAATAATAATAATAATAATAATAATAATAATAATAATAATAATAATAACAATAACAATAATAATAATAATAATAATAATAATAATAATAATAATAATAATAATAATAATAATAATAATAATAATAATAATAATAATAATAATAATAATAATAATAATAATAATAATAATAATAATAATAATAATAATAATAATAATAATAATAATAATAATAATAATAATAATAATAATAATAATAATAATAATAATAATAATAATAATAATAATAATAATAATAATAATAATAATAATAATAATAATAATAATAATAATAATAATAATAATAATAATAATAATAATAATGATAATAATAATAATAATAATGATAATAATAATAATAATAATAATAATAATAATAATAATAATAATAATAATAATGATAATAATAATAATAATAATAATAATAATAATAATAATAATAATAATAATAATAATAATAATAATAATAATAATAATAATAATAATAATAATAATAATAATAATAATAATAATAATAATAATAATAATAATAATAATAATAATAATAATAATAATAATAATAATAATAATAATAATAATAATAATAATAATAATAATAATAATAATAATAATAATAATAATAATAATAATAATAATAATAATAATAATAATAATAATAATAATAATAATAATAATAATAATAATAATAATAATAATAATAATAATAATAATAATAATAATAATAATATGCAAACCATTTAAGGGAGTTCTCGACACAGTTAAGTAGATAGTCAAGTTTTACCGTGACTCTGAGTTTCGCGCTTGTGCGCTCTTCAGACGGAATTTATTCTAATGAAAAACAAACCAGTAACTCTCATTATGTACATGTATGAAAAATTGTTGCAGGTAATATTTATTTTCGTGGCGGACCTTCGAAATCAGCTCTGATCTTTTGTTTAATAGTTTCTATTGTTATAAAATACTATCAGAAATTTCTCTGTGAGGCATAGGTTGCATTTATTGTCTTGTTGCTGTAAGGTGTGGCAGTTGATAGTTTTGACCATTCTATTTTGTAATCTATTTTCTTTTCTTTTAGTGTCCAGATGCATTTTGACAACTCTGTGCGGCTTGCGTAATTTTCATTACCAAAAGAGAATTTATGTTGCGACATCCGGTCTTTGAAAGTGCCTTCTGTGAGCCCAATGTAGTTGCTGCCTGTGGTATCGGTGCCTGAGGCTGGTCGTGAGGCACTTGTTGTCAAGCAGGCACTGTTCTTTGTTCCTGCAGTTGCACAATTTTGTTGTTTAGAATTTTGTTATTGTGGTTTTTAAGCATCGTGTCCATGTTCTGCGTGTAGCTATAGCT